>BLXT01006120.1:1537775-1548319 GCA_019648995.1 Plakobranchus ocellatus
TAATAATAATAATAATAATAATAATAATAATAGTAATAATAATAATAATGATTGACTGTAATTCGTTTTACGCTCCAAAATTTCTCGTAGATAAAAATTGCGTAGATAGTAGATAACAGAGTTAGGAGAGGCAAGAAGGTCAAAGGAAAAGCCTTACTCTATGCCATTATCTAGCTGCAGCTAAAGGACTGTCTAGGCCTCTGTCTATAGAAGGGCTACTGAGGCAGGGTTGCCAGATCTGGCACTTACGGTGCCAGAATCCTCAGATCTGGTACTATAGAGAACCGCATTTTTTATTCTAGCACTCTTGCACTTTTCTGGCACATTGGAACAATTTTTAGGTAGGCACCCGTGAAATGAACTTTTTGGGTTCTAGCACTTTTGTTGTTAGTAGTTGGCAGCCTAGCAGATCTGTGGCACTTACACTTTAGGTTGTGTTTCTCTTTTTTATTATTTGTTTAGAAGTTTTCCAGTAGTTGCATCATTCCTGTAAATTAACAAGTTGTCTTACGCATCACTGGCCAGTTGATTATTTTTTGTTTTCTCAAAGCAAATTAGTTACAGCTAAACAAAAGAATTGTTTAGACCTGCTTGCTTGCTTGATTGATCATCAGACCACTATTAAACGGTGATCTCAGGGTTTTGGGCCGAGCCTGCATGAATTTTATTCGATGTGAGTCTTGCCCATATATGTTACTTCCAAGGCGATTTAGAAAAGGGATATGTGGATAAAGATCTAACCACGCAATCATAAACTGCAAGAAGGTAAAATATAATATAACTTTTTTGATCTGCATGCTGTTGGCTATTAGATCTAATTATGAGAAGTTAGAAACATATTACGAGCTCGTATAAGGTAATATTTTTGCAGTCTATAAAGTTTTGTGGGAAACTTTAATAATAAGTTGATCTAAAAATGTGGCACTTTTCTAGCACTTTGAAAATGAGAATCGGGCACCGAAGAGAAAAACTGATCTGGCAATCCTGTACTGAGGTTTCTGTGGAGTATTTTAAAGGTAGGAGTTTACAGGGGTTTGAGATTGTCGTTAAAAAAAGGGGGTGGGGGATGTATCGTCTATTTATAAAAAATTTGATAAATACATCGTAGAGGCCTACAAAGAATGTAGAGTTTGGGAAAAGGCGGCACGGGTGAAGTAGACCCTTCCCTTTGTTTTTATCCTCTATCAGAAAGAGAACGTAAAGTTAGCAATGAGAAAGAGGGAGAGAGAGAGAGAGAGAGAGAGGAGGAGAGAGATAGGGAGAGAGAGAGAGAGAGGAGGAGATAGATAGATAGATAGAGAGAGAGAGAGAGAGAGANNGAGGAAAGGTTGGCGAAGGTGGAGAAAGTGGTGCAGGGGAGATTAGGAGGTATTCGATTATGATACAAAACCTAGAATAGAGCTGCTTCATTGCAGGTTTTTCTACAATCTCCATTATATTCAACAGCCTATAAAAAGTATTATTTTAACAATAGTAAAGTGGGCATTTTTATCAATAGGGACACAAGGCACTGAAAAAAAAAACCCAAAAAACTGTGGGTTCTCAATGCTGCCACTGAAGAAAATACTCAGATCTGCTTGGATAATTTGAACGGGAGAACACAAAACGTTTTGTGAAATTAAGTATAGAAGTAATCACAGTTCAGTGTTCTTCCTTGGACTCGTGTTATCGAGAAACCGAATTTGAAATGGGCAACTTCTGCTTTATGAACCATAACCTCAGGATTTGCTATTGTTGAAACGTTTTTTAAAATGTTTTCATAGGTTCCTTTTTTCCCGTGACATAAACTTGCGCGACTAAGTAGCTGGAATGCAAAGTCAAGGAAGAAATCAGAATAATATTACTCTGTAAAAATAATAAATTTTACTCCCTAATTCTGATTTCAATGTTACAAGATATGTAGTTTTTAAACACGACTAACCTCCCTTGCTCAAAGTGCGCAGACTCCATTCTCGAATCTGCTGAGTATCGAAGATACCGGAAGCATAGAAAGGTCTCTGAACTAGGCCTAATGAACTGAGGTGTTCTACTGTAAGCATTCAACTGTCCTGAGTCAAAATCTTGATCTAGATCAAATTTAGATCTAGACTCGAGACGACCAGTAAGCAGTGGCGTTTCAGGAACAAAAGTTATTAGATAAGAAGATCTTGGTTGGAAGAAGCGCTAGATTTTATGTTTTGTGCAAACTCGGTAAAGATTCACTTTAGATTTAGATCTCTAGATCTAGATCCTGGAACGTGTTCTGCAACCGCATCATTTAGAATCGGATTTCGCAACTGTTTAAGAAGGGACATTTGGATGGAGTAATGGCCAGTTCGGCAAGACGCAAAGAAGGACTTGTGACTGTGGAGCTAAATAAAACACTATGGGAAGTTCCATGTCGCTACACAATACAAAATCCAGTTGGAATGGGTGCCTATGGTCAAGTTGTGTAAGTTTCTGGTCAAGACTTTTTTAAGGCTAGATTCTAGATCCAGATCTCTAGATCTAGATTTCTAAGTCTAGGATAGAATCTACTTGCACATGTAGATAAGATCTTGATTAGATCTAGCTAGATCATCTCTTTATAAAATTTTAAAGCATGTAGCAATTGCTAGATCTAGATCTAGTTTTTTTTCAAAATGGACCGCAAAATTGTATCGTGTTTTTTACTAGGCCAACATTTTGAAAAAAAAAGAAAGAATCTCCAATTACGAAATAGAAGCCTAATTCATTATCAGTGAAATATAATTCATGCAGAGTTGGATAATGAGCTGTTGCCAACAGGTGGACCCCAAATTGTGAGATGTTTTTTACTACATTTTGAAAAAAAGAATTTCTAATTACAAAAGGGAAAAGCCCTGTTGAAAAACAGTGAGGTAATATTCATGCAGAGTGAGATAGCAGGAGTAGATCCATGTAAAAAAAATTGGTCAGTGTCTCTTCATTTGGTGGTCAATAGGCTTACGAACAAAACTTATATGGTATAAAATTTAAACAGCAAAGATGCAATCAAAACTGTGTTTTTTTATAACTTAAACTAAAGCAGTACTGTGTATGCCATTACATTTACACTCACAAAATTAAAATGTATGTTTGTATTGATGAGTTCAATTTTTTCAATAGGCCTATAAGGCTTAGAAAATTTTTCGTTCATAACTATGATGACAGCCCACGTTTTGGCAAACCCTCTAATAGGAGTAGATCAGATCCATGTAAAAGACATTGGTCTGCGTCTCTTCAATTGGTGGTGAATGAGCTCAATTTGATGAAGGGTGAACACTATTTTAGTGATTTTGTCATCATGGTTGCACGAAACTTATTTGCAGACATGCCAGGTCTCTTGATTTAATCGGGAGTTTCCCGATTTTTTAAAAGAAAATACTTGTCTCCCGATTTCCCAATTTAAATTTAGAAATCCCAATTTTTCTTTGAAGCCTAGAAATATTGAGTTTGTTTTCTCTGTTGAAAATTAAAAGAAAAGAAATAAACGGTGAAACACTTTTTCACTTCAAACAAATATTATTCGGTCACCTGTGAAGTCAATTGAGCAATCTTGATACTCTTGGAGCCAGTTGCGATAATGCCTTAACCATTCATCCTGCAAAGTTGGCCTACAGGCAAACTAAGCATGCATAAATTGTCAAGTGTGAACAATGAAGTTTAAAATCCTCATAGGATATTTCAGCGAAGCAATTTAAATTTGCAAAATATGAATGACCCGGGCCCCCTGACTACCTAGATCGCTATCAGTGAGGCATTTTAACCCATATTTTTGTTTGTCTTGTTCTGAACACATCATGATTGCCTGAGTAAAAAGAAAACAAACAGATGTTTTTTCAAGACGAAGCACAAAGATATCAACAAACATAAAAAAATTAGATGAAATAGGAAGGGGATTAATTTTCTCCATTTTTTGAAGTTAAATGTCATCAAGTTTTAGCAAACATAGATCTAGAGTCAAGTCCGGAAATTGATCAATGTTTACAATATTTATCTCAGGACCGGGACACCCATTGTCATTTCCTGGCAACACTGTCTATTGTCAATCATAAAGCGAAATAGACCTAGGCATATGGTGTTTAGTTTTGAAAATCGGTACCTTTTTTTTTTTTTTAATAACAGCATGATGGGGGGAAAAAAAACGATTAAACAAGGTCTAATCAAAGCAATTCACAGGCATCATATATGCCTTACCTGTGAGCATCGACGATCACAAAGTAGAATATGCCGCAAAATTTTAATTTCATGCACATGCACAAGAATAAAAGAGTGTTAGGCCTATACGCAATATTTTCATGTTCATCGGCAACACAGTCGTGTAAATGTATATATATATCTCAACCGTGAGGGAATTTCCTTACCATAAACTGCTTTGCAATCATAATGATTTGAAGGATTAAAAAAACAACAAACAAAGACTGCGACGTAGTTCATTATCATCCATTGCCGTACCTGTTAAACGTTGACGAGCATAATTTAAAGTAGATATATATATATCATTAATTTTGACAGCTCTCTCGCTGAAGTGTAGTGAGATCTAGGCTTCTATTTTTGCCCATAAAGTATATTCCTTAACATGCTCCTGTTTTTTGCTTCAAAATCCTGTTTTTAAGTGGGTTCACTCCTGTTTTCAAATATTTTTGCCTGGCAAGTCTGTATTTGGTTTATAATTTACACAGCAAACATGCATCTAAAACTGGTTTTTTAAGCATCACTTCTTATTCTTTCATATTCATTTATAAAAATCATAATTTATGTATTCATGAGTTCAATTTTTTCAAATATGGCTCGAATATGTCTGGCCAACAGAGTAGGCTTACTACGATAGTCCAATCTGACTCTGCTGGTCAGCCAAATGTTTCCGATTGGATGAATGAATGTTGACTTTTGGTTGGTAATTCATTTACCAGCGAAATGAAAGTGCAGTAAGAGTTTCCAGTCCTTTCTTACAGAGTTTAGGCTACTGGGTGTGATAAACCTGTCGTACCGATAATTAAGAAAACTGCTTTTTTCCTTTTGTTTTTTAACCCTATCGGTAAGCGTTGATTTTTTGTCGAATCCATACGTCGGGGGTAACTGAGTGCCCCCACATTTTAAATAGCAAATAGTCTTATCTGAACATGTGGGGTAACTGTGTGTCCCCCATATCATTATTATCATATAGTAAAAAAAACGCTATATATACCTATCCGTACTGGGGGGCTGGGGGAACAAATTTACCCCATACTTTACATATAGTGAAAAATACGGTGAGGGTTTCATAAATGACCTCAGGTCAGTTCAATATTTATTTTCTGTCAGTCATTATTATGTAATCATATGTCAACTTGAATTTTTGAAAAATACTGAAAAGCTGAAAGAAAAATTCCGATTTTAAGTATTTTTAAAAAATTAAAAACAAGCCTTGGGGTAACAAATTACATGACCCCACATGGATAGATAGGGTTTTAAATGTTGTTTTTTTTAGTAACACAATATTTATGCAGTACTCATATCATTTATGAGCCCATAAATATAACTTACACACCACACACGCATTTATAGAAAGCCACATACTGAAGAGTAGCATATATCATCCTAAAATAAACAGAAAAAAAAAACTTTTTAAAAAATAGGGAGTCGAGCTAGAAACAAGGGAATTGGGGGCAAGAGAGGATGGATGCAATTAGGCATGAAGTGTTTGAACCGTTTGAATACACAGTCTGTTATAAATTCTATGAACAATAATTGGCCTTACATCCCTCAAACTAGTAAGAGACACAACTTCCTAGAACCAGGTTTGAGGCCTTAGGTTTCTGAAAAAATACAATATGAGCTAAAAACATACCGAATATACCCTTATTTGAATTAATGGGATCCATGTAAGAATAATGTTTTTTGATTATATGTGGACCAGTGTCCGAATAATGATTTTTGATCATGTGGACCGGTGTCTGAGTAAAGACAACCCTCCTTTTAATGCCAACAAGAAAGAAACCTGCTAGATAGCTAGAGTCTAGATTGCCTCTAAAAATTATTAGCAACTTGCCTATAGATCACAGCATAAAATCAATGCGCAAAAAAAATTTAAGTCTTACTATGTATTTTTCATTATATTTGAAAAGTGACTGCTGAAGCAGAGCTTATCAACTAAAACTCAGTCACCATGATCCAAAAACTTAGTTCAATTTAACGAAAGTGGTTTTTTTTTTTTTTTTCCTTTAAATCTTAGAAAGGCTTAAAAACAAAAGATTATTTGAACAAGATCATTTATGGTATTTTCATTAACAATTTTTGGATTTTGCTCATTTTGAAAATTAATTTGTCTGTACTAGTCTCATTATTTGTCTTTATTTTAGTAATATATGTGGGATACAACTAAATATCATAAAAGTCCTGAAATATAATGTAAACTAAGTTTTGGAGGCTAGAATTATTTTTCTCACATAATAGGCCTATAATGCAGTTGGGTGTTTAGTTTTCAAACTGATTGTAGCCTAAATGTACACCATAACTTATATGTATCTAATTTTTTATCAATAATTTTACTTCATTTCAACAGATTCAAACAGAGAACACAAAATAAGTATTACAACATAATATACTGCAGTCTCTAATAACGGTGCAGGGTGGACATTTTTGTCAAAATTACTTACAGTGCAGGCTGCAATACCAGTTAAAGAGCGTGCAGGGTGTACATTCATGTAAAGATTACAATTGTTGCACAAATTTTCACCCTGCATTCTTTTCTCATCCTCTATGTCAAGTAATTACATTTTACATAATACTGACTCAGAAGAATAACAACTTACTAGTAAAAGTGGACATAACAGTGCTCTTTAGATTTTATTGCAGCATGAAACCAATTTAATCTAAGTAGAAGTACACCCAAAACAATGATACAATGTGGAGAACTTACAAAAACCTTGTTAATTTTACTAGTACTTGTAAGAACTTGGAACCAACATAAAACAATGATGGTACCGTTATCTTAATAAGCTTGCAGGCCTGAATAAGGCGCATGTAGGTGTGAAAATATCGTGGAAAAAAATAAGCATACAGGTATGTTCATCAGGGACTTCATTCAAATGCTATTAAACAAACAAAAAAAGGAAAATTCTTTTATGGCCAGCACATAAATTTATAATTACAGTATTATAAGCATTAATACATTAAAAGAATACTGATTTGATAAAAAAAAATACATGTTTGTTTTCACAAAAATCTACCCTTGTAAAGGCGAGTCATTCAAATATATTGCACAGCTTTCTTTCATTTTCTTGCGTTGCCATAAAGGTTAGGACATATATATGAAATAAACAAGTTCTCATTCTCTGTTGTGATTAGTCTAATTTTTCATCTACTGGTTGACATTTCATGGAATGGCCTAATCAATAGTTTAAAAGTTCATTCACCACAGGGTAGGGTGACATAGACCTACTTTTTTCGGCTGCATATACTGCAAATCTTACTTTACATGAATTAATACCTCACAGCTACCCTTTTAATTTTAAGATTGTAACTGTAGGTTACTAAAAACAGAAGGTATTTTATACCATGAAACCACTATATAATACTTACACAGTCCTTCCTTAGCCTTCATTTTGTTGCACTTTTAGATCAAGCAGAAATGTTTTAAAGCCTTCTAATCAATATCCTCATTACGACATGAGTTGCTTTGAATTTGCTCCTCAGTGCCGATTACTTCTTCCAAAATATTATGAAAAAAAAAAAAGAAACACTTTTGAAGTTTACCTTTTGACAATTGTTCAAGTGGCAAGAAAACAGCACATTCAATTTTTTTCATACTTTTTTTAGGATGTGCCTCATTTAAAAAAAAAGTGCATTTTGTAGTGATTCCAAAAATTTTGTTAAAATAGAAAATGAACGGAACTGTGAATGCCACGTAACACAAGCCATGTTTCAGTTATACTATTTTCCTTATTTTTTTATAGCAACTGAAGCTTTACTCTCCAAAGTCTGGCAGTATCTATAAGTACCAATACACAAATCATGAAAATCAAGAAAATGGCTTTAAACTTCACACACATTTGTCATTTTTGGAGGGTTGAAATTTGTAACCAACATATTTTGTATTGTGTATAATTTACTTATGTCACAAAACAGTATATCTTCAGACTCTGTGAATGCAACTACTGTTCCCAACTTTTACTTAACTCTATTTTTTTTTTTTTTTTAATAATTTTAATGAAGAGATAATTTTAATAACTGACGTAACATGAAAAATTAAAAATTTAGTGCACCTAAACCAACTCCTAAATTATAAATAGTCTTTTGCATATGCCAAAGAAGATCATAAAAAGTTTCATTACTTAAAACTGAAAAAAAAAAATGAAACCCAGAAATTTTATGAAACCATTGATAGACTTAAGTCATTGAAATACGCACAAAACAGTTTGACAACAATATTTGGACCACTGCTGACATTCTGCATTCTTGGAGGAAGATTTCAGTGGTTCCAATCATAGACCTATTGTGCTCTCAAGTGCTTATTTTAATGTAAGACCCTCAAGCCAATGGTAAATGACTGACTGGTCTATGTGCTTTATTCCAGAAACTGCTGTCAAAGTTTCAGTGCAGTTTTGAAAAAGATAATAGCACATTGCTGAAAACATTTATCAAAAAGGCCTTGCCAGGAAAAAAACTTGAACTTTCAGTCTTTTTTTTTTTTACCTTGAAAAAGCATATGATACCACCAGGAAAAGCGGAATTCTAAAAGACCTGTTGGACATCAATTTTAGAGGTAGATTACTCATTTCCTTCTCATATTTCCTAGAAATCAATGTTTTAAAGTTAAAACAGAACCATGTTTTCTACCTCCCATGATCAAGAAAACGGAATTCCTCAAGGCAGTATTTTTAATCTAAAAAAAAAAAAAATAGATTAAATGTAATTATTAAGTCTGTTACTGAAAATAGAAGTAGCCCCTTAATTTTACTTTTTGTAGATGATTTTGCTTCTACACGGAGGGTAAAGACTTGCAGCATCTTGAAGGCACCAATTGTCTGTATAAATAATGAACAGAAATAGGTCTCCGAGATCGATTTCATACTTTCGATTTTGAAGACTGCATGTGTCCATTTCCGTAGCAAAGAGTTCATGTTGAGCCAACCCTTCACCTGGGTGGCCAGTCTATCCTTGAAAAGTGTGAGGCAAAATTATTGGGGTCATTTTTTCACCAGAAATTAAATTTTACAGCCACATGAAGTGTAGTGTTTGAAAAAATAGGTGTCTGAATGTGACTTGAAAAAGTCTGGAAAACAGGGTTTCTTTGTTTTTGAGAGAAAATCTGGAAAACTAAGACCACCTAAATTCCACACCTGCCGCTGCCACAGTCGGGCAATTTTTATAAACTTGTCCAAGGGTATGTACAGTTTTACCCAAGGTGTTTAGGTCTTGAAAATCTTGAGAAAGGTCAGGAAAAGTCTGGAAAATGAATTTTCAAAATGTGTATGCACCATGAATATATCTTATTCATTCAACAGTACTTTCTTTCCAGGATCAAAAGTATAGTGGGATAAAAAATCGGAAATAATAAGGGTCCTCCTGCATGCAAAGTTGCGCTGTACCCAAACATCTATTTGACTTATGAAATAGTTGAACTTACCTGGCTGTGACTCATATCTAATGTTGAATGGTGTTACAACAGTTAAAGGTCTAGAGAATTATTTAAATCTTGCTAAAGTTACATGTTCATATCTTTTTCTTTAGAGTCTCTATTTAATAATCCTAAAGAAAAGTTTGGTATCGTGAGAATCCTGCTGATAGTATTTCATTTGAATTCCCTTGTTGGATTATGATTGCCACAATGGTACTGTGTAAGCAATTTATAACCAAAAAAAACCAAAATGTCAGAACACTGATAGGAAAGTCCAGTTCAATACTTAAGATTAGAATAAATCATGAAAACAAATTGGTTTAACTTTGTTCCATTTTGATTGACATGTTGCATTGTAAATTGGGTCTCTCATGATTTTTTTTTCTTCAAGGAAGTAACTTGACCAAAGTTTCACAGTTTTACGTTTTTTAGTTAAATCATAGCAAGTCACTAAGGTTTTCATGTTTTATTAAGCTGAAATGTTATTGGGGTAGTAAGAAAGGTATGATTGCTACGCCCCCCCCCCCCCAATTTTTTTTGTTGTTGTTGTCTGTTTTCATTTGTTGAACTTTTTTATCCTAGTGCAATACAGTTAGGATATTAGAGAGAGCTCATTTCACCTTTTCTCAGACTATAACAAATCTGTATTTTTATTTGTTCATTTATTTTTTGTAGTTAAGTATAAAAGGCAAACTAAAATGAGCTTTTAAAAGAATTTGTAATTTGTTACTTTGGGAAGGCAAGTTTTAAGACTTTTTTAATTGTTATACAATGGTACCATATACTCTTTCTTGTTGCATTCACAGCTCTGCCACAGACAATAATACGAACACAAAAGTTGCCATCAAGAAGCTTGCACGCCCTTTCCAGACAGCTATCCATGCCAAGAGAACATTTAGAGAGCTTTGCATGTTGAAGCACATGAAACATGAGAATGTAAGTAATCATTCTCTTCCTTTGCAAA
>BLXT01006120.1:1558312-1586351 GCA_019648995.1 Plakobranchus ocellatus
CCCCCCCCCTCTTTCTCTCTCTCTCTGTCTCTCTCTGTCTCTCTCTCTCTCTGTCTCTCTCTCTCTCTCTCTGGCGTTTTCTTGCTCTCTCTTAAACTTTTCGAAAAGTAAGCTGGTGACAATATTGAATATACATGTACTTTTGACTTATTGTGATTGGATTGGTGAGTTTTATCTTTACTTTTTGGGTAAGTCACATCAATCTTTGCTCTCCGACATAGGGATTAGTAGGAGCTTAATTGTGTTGTCCTTCCCATCAACTTTAAACTGAAAGTTTGGGCTTCTCTCTCCTTTTACCAGAAACATGGCTTTATTGTGTTTGCCCTTAAAGGGGATTTCTTTCTCTTTTCACTGTTCTCTTGTTGCAAACTTTTGTAATAAAATTTGCCCATCAGTGGCCCTTTGTTGCAACTAAGGGATTTTCAGTGTACTTTTAGTTTTAAAAAAGTGGCTTTAATAGTCATAATTTTGTGAACAAAGTAGCTTTCTCTGTTGGTTTATTACAAGAAGCAGCAGCTTCCTCTGTGCCTTTGTTACCCAAAAGAGTCTTTTACATTCCTTTTTTTTACGGTTCTCTCCAGGTAATTGACCTGATTGATTGCTTCACGCCCACAGTCACACTGGAGGATTTCAACGATGTGTAAGTACAATTCTCTATGTCTCTCACTCGCTTTTATCTCTGTAAGTTTGTCTTTCACTGTTAGTCTTTCCCCTCTCTATCTATCTTACTTTTAGCCTTCCCTCTCTCTTTCTTACCATGTCCTTTGCTCTATCTCTCTCTCTCTTTTTCTCTCTCTTTTGTTTCTCTCTTTTTTGTCTGCCTTGCTCTCTCTCTGTCTCTTTTTTTCTTTTATTTACATTTAAGCTATAAAGTCTAAATATGATAAGCCATGTCTTCTCCAATTTGTTCAGTAAGCTAGAAAAAAAAGTTTAAAAAAATTCAAGGCTAAGGGCCAAGTTAGGTGAAGCTTCATTTACTGTTTTCCTTGCAGAATTAGTTATTCATGTTTTCCCTTCCATTATGCTTATACATAACATTGGTGTTTGCATCCAGTTACCTAGTGACCCCACTGATGGGTGCTGATCTCAACAACATTCTCAAGACACAGAAACTCAGTGATGACCATGTCCAGTTTCTCATCTATCAGACCCTGAGAGGACTCAAGGTGATTAAACCATGGATAGAGCAAGATGACTACCAAAGTAGCACGGCTGCCATCATCATCACCACCACCATATGGATCATAGCTCCATCATCACTGCTATCATTACATTGTTTGTCTCTCATACAACACATATACCTCTTTAACATTGCTGGACATTTTTTAAAACGATGCCCCAGCTAGTTGGACATTTTCAACATTTAATTTACCAACATCAGATTCATTTGTTCTCCTNNNCCCCCCCCCCCCCCCCAAAAAAAAAAAATCTAAATCTTTAGCCATTGATTGATTGATTGACTTTTATTTTTTAACGATGACAAAATAGGCACAAACCCCTTTCATTTGGCAGTTAATAATACAGAATTAAATTCACAAATTTAATTAATATCAACGTCAAAAGGTTCAAATTCTATTTTTGCATATGAGGCAAAATAGTGACTCAAACTAAGCAATTAAATAATGTGTGTAACACATTTTTGGAGAAGTACAGAAAAAAGTTATGGATTAACAACTGATTAATATTAAAAGTGAAATAAATGGAGCTGAGTAGAATAGTCCATCACCTTATGTATTTTACAGAGAAAGGCTATTCGTTAAAAAAAAAAAAATAATAATCAAAAATAAACAATTAAATTAATTAATTAATTAATATAAAAAAAATTGAGAGAGCGAAAGGGAAAGAGAAAGGAAGTAAGGGAGAGGAAAAGAGCAAGATTGAGAGATAAAGGTACATATATGTAACAAAATACTTATAATCACATAGATACACATAATATATATAGCTACTTGCACATACAAAGACATTTACATAGTCATAGTCATAGGCTAAGATCATACACTTTTGTGGCTGGTTGGGTTGGCAGCTCTATGAGTAGTACTAGAGGTATTATTATTATAATTATTATTATTATTATTATTATTATTATTATTATTATTATTATTATTATTATTATTATTATTATTATTTTTATTATTATTATTATTATTATTATTATTATTATTATTTTTATTATTTATATTACCATGATTATATTTGTGAGTATCTATTGGATGATCGTTTCCTTCTTGGGTTGGGAAAGTACCGGTCTACCTTGAAAGAAATGGCTGATTTAATCCCAGTCATAGCCCAGAATCTCCTCTGCTTTGTCCACCCAGCACCAATTGAGTAGCTTGCTCTTTTAAGGCAAAAGTAAAAGCAGGAAAGAAAGCAAAGGAAAAATACGTCACTATTTCAAACATTAAAAAAACAACCAAGACCTGGATCCCTTTTGTTCATTGCAAGTATGTAATCTCTTTATTGTCATCATCATTACAATTGACAAAAATATTTTCATGTTGAATATTTTGTCATTGCTGATGAGAAAGCATTATTATTTAGTTTCCAACAATGAAAGCTTTAAATGACTTTCAAGTATATATTGTGAAAAGAACAAAAACAATAAGAATAAATGAATACTGAGACATTTGAGATTGCTCACACTCATTTATGTTCATTTCTACTTTTTCCCCCCTCATTTCAGTATATACACTCAGCAGGGATCTTGCACAGAGTAAGTGAAACATGGTTTTTTGTCTCCTTTCTCGTTCTATCTCTCTCTCTTTGTTTCTAAATTTTTGCTCTCCTCCTTTCTCTCTTATCTTATTTTCTTTTCTGTGTTTCTCTCCATTCTACCAGTCTCCTTTCTTTCTCTAGAGCGCCTCCTCTCCCCCTCACCTATCTGTCTGTTTGTATCTTTATACTTGCGTGAGCCCAATTCTGAACTCGTAACAAAGTTTTGTAAGCTTAGAACACTATTGTGTTTATTTTTCTATTTATGTCAGTCATTTTCTTTCTAATTATTAATTCTTATTTTTATGATTGCAAACAAGACATTTATTACATGTCCTCATAGTAAACTTAACCGAAAATAATTTTTTTTTTTAAAGATCCATTTATAAAATTGTTAAATGTGAATAGAACCAAGAAGTCAGATTTCAAAATGAAATAACATATGAGACATTTGGAGTTAGTTTTCCTTTTTAAAAGATAAAACCTCATAGTTAGTATTGAAAGACAGAATCTCCATCCAGTATTAACAGTTGTGTATATCACAGCATAAAGTTGCAGGTCGTTATCAATGTGTACAATATTCAAAATTTGGCTGGTCTTAAGATAAGTATTTGCATTATTCCTATTCATATAAATTAAAACCTGCACAACAATATTGCATTTGGAGGTGCTGAGGATTTCTGTTCATGGAAAATTAGTCTTTTAGCCTATGGCACAGGCTGGGTCTTATAGTAAAAAATTATTGGGCTGAAAGAGTAAGAGGCCCTGAAGATTAAAAAAAATAATATAACCCTTGAAGGCATTTTATGTCATAAAATATGGAAAAAAATCAAGCAATATCTCTATCAGTCTCAAGACTAGTCAAAAGGGCTTTCAATTTGAATTTTGAAAAGTCATGTAGTTAAACTGGATATAAATGATTATTTTTATCTCGTTTAAGATAAAGGTTTTAGCATCTTTAAACATTTTTTTTTTAATTTGATAATTGAAAAGGAAACTGAACAAATCTCAAAAGTGTTTCGCATATATGTGATGTCTGACTCATAAGGCTGGCCTAAAAGACTCTTTTTTTATTGTTGTTTCAATACACTCCATTTTTGTCGGCATATAGATAATATTAAGTATATAAGCTTTATAGCTCTATTGGTTTTGATTCTTTGGAAAACAGTTTTATAAGTCTTTGATATGCAGTGATAATAAATAGAAAATATATTAGATAGTATGAACAGAGGCTTTAGGCAAAATAAAATTTCATTCTGTTTTTTGGATTCCCACCAAAGCCCATTTTATTACTCTCTCAAAGAAGAGCGTGAATTTATGTCCGTGTACATAGATATCAGTAAAAAGAAATCTTATACCTTTATGTATTAGAGTCTAAATTTTGTCAGCCTCAAGCTGCTTCTGCAAAATTTTTTAAGGAAGCTGATTTTCTTTAATTGTGTCTAAAGCATACTTGAGAAACGCATTTGATAATAATTGATTTTTTAAATCCTCTTTCAGGATCTGAAGCCAAGCAATATAGCTGTGAATGAAGACTGCGAGCTTAAGGTCAGGGATATTCACCTCACATATTGCACTTTATCAGCCATGTCAAACTCTATAAACTGTATATGTTTTAAAGCTTAGTTTTTAAAACAGGGTTCCCACTGTGTCAGGAAATGGAGAAAAGGTTGACAAAAACGTATTTTTGTTCCCGGTAGGGTAAAGGGTCTTGAGTTTGCTTTCAATTCACCACGGATTGGGAAAAGGTCATCAAGTATCAAAGTGACAAAGCAAAACAAAAGTGAAAAGATAATTCCACGTCTAGTGAGCATTTTACACATCCAAGAAATGTAGGCCCTAAGCCTAAGCTAGGTCTAAATTTTAGTTAAAACCATGAGATGCTGTCTGCCCATCGAAAGGCCCAAGTTAGGCCTCTCTATGATTATGTCACTGCGCATCCAATCTTACACATTCCAATTGCATGAGCCATCCAGTCATCTATCTAGATCTAGCCTACCTTAATGGTTGGTGCAAGGCCTAAGCAGATTCTGTTCATTTTTTTCGATTGTGATGGATTGATTATATTCTTTTAGATTTTGTTCATTTCTTGATTGCGGTGGCATATCTTTATCTATTTCATTCTTCAAACTCTTTAATTTTCTAAATCTAGATGTTTAGATCTATTTTATTTTTCAAACTTATTATATTTTTATAATTATATAGATCTAAGTTTAAATCTTTTTAATTCAACAAACTTAATAATTATTGAGATCTCGATGTGGAATCTATTAATATATTTTTATTTTCTAGGGGTTTCAATTCTAATCTAGTCTAGGTCTAATCTAGATTCAATCTCTCTCTAAGACTAGGACCTAACACCATTAGATTCCTCTTTGATATTGATATGCTAGCCTAGGCATCTCTGGGCTTAAATTCAATCTCTCTCGAAGACTAGGCCCTAAGACTATAAGATTCCTCTTTGATATTGATGTGTTAGCCTTGGCATCTCTGGGCTTAGATTCAAACCTTAGATCTATATCTAGAACTTTGAAGGTCAGGAAAAGATCGGGCATTTTTTTTTACCTTTTAAGTGGGAATCTTGTTGATATTTTTTTGTTAATCGGCAATTATTTTTCATGTAGAGAAGGCATTTTTTTATATATATATCTTCTACATTGTTCAGAGATGTCATTTTTCTGTTGTTTAACATTATTCATTTTTTAAAGATTTTTTTGATTCATTTGCACCTTTTGTTTAAGTAGTGAAAACAGTATCATATTACTTTACCTGGGTTTACCATGTTTCATGTCTTCACCAGTTTAGAATTTTCATAATAAACAGCAAAATTTTAAAACTGTGGGAGAAATTCGCATTCTGAAAAAAAATGTCCAGGTTGTCTACTCAAAGCCCACATATTAATTTTTGCGTTTGATGTTAAAGTCAGGAGTAGGAGGCAATGATTTATTTTTTTTTTGTGAAAGAGAATTTATCTTATCTATAAGGAACAGCTTTAAAAAAAGGTTAAATATATTTTAAGAAGATATCCATATGATTCAGAAGGTGGCGGAAAATGTTTGAATGTGTAGAGCACCCTTTAAAAATTATATTAAGCATTATTATTTGGCACAGAAACAAGTAAACCTAGTCCATAATTGAAATGTCCATTAAGAAGAATTATATAAGGTAACAAATGTACAAGTTGGAATGGGATTGACATGATATCACTTTAAAGCATCTTTCCCTTCTGTTATGTACAGATTCTAGATTTTGGCCTGGCTCGCCATACTGATGATGAGATGACTGGTTATGTAGCCACACGCTGGTACCGAGCACCTGAAATCATGCTTAACTGGATGCATTACAACCAAACAGGTAGAGAACTACCTCTAAATGGGACTTCATTGTAGCAGATGTTGTGCACTTATCACTTATAGCCATTTTTCAGTAACATTTTGATGAGGATGTTTAAGTTATGGCTATTTTCACATGGAAAAAATTTAGTAAAGAACAAAACGTATATCTAACCCTTTTTGTGGTTTTGTTTTGGGCCAGGGAAGGGTCTGGTCTGTATTTTTCTTTTAGTTCTATTTGCTGAACATTTCTTTTTTTTTTACTTCTCTCTTTCTAGTGGATATCTGGTCTGTGGGCTGTATCATGGCAGAGATGCTGGTGGGCAGACCCCTTTTTCCTGGCAGTGATCGTATCCTTTGCTTTTGACAATTAATTTGTTCTTTTCAACCTTCAAGTGTTTGTATGATATTATTTTATTGTGAACACACATGTTATGTTCGATTTATCAAGTAAAAAAATCACACATTTCAGTGTATGTAAGTTGTTCATTAGCCAATTTGACTTACACACCATTGATCCCAGAAATAAGTATTAAAGATGTACACATGCTATGCCATTAAACTTAATGGGAAAAAAAAATAGCTTAAAAACTGAGAAACCCTTTTTCTTTTTTTTGGTTTTTTTTTTTTTGCTGTGGACATAAACACTCTTGATGTGTAGTTATACAGTTGAAATCAAACATGACTTCTTTGAAATCATGAATTTGTCCAACTTCTCTATTATGCTGAGCCAGTTCCCTTCTCATGTTAATATAACTTTTACCCTTCATCCAATTGTTTAAGAATTTACTATTACTTATCAAATTTTAAAAATACATTTTTTTTTTTATTCACCCTCCATTTGTACCAGAAACGGCTCAGGAGTAATAAGAAATTTAGTATACTACCACTAGGACGCACTGTTACTTCACCTTTATGGCATCAGAATCTCATCATGTGACAGACAATGTAAATAATGTGTGGCTGGACTCACACACAAACTACACCTGCCTACCACCTTTACACCTCCCTCTATAAGTCTATTCTCATTACATCAGTAGATCTAATTAGTAATATTGAATTCCTTTCAAACAAATAAGTTTGCAGTTGTCTTATCAATTTGATGCCTGGTTCCCCTTCCGCCCTCTGTCCAAAGATCTAGATTAATAGCGGGCGCTAAAGCCAATTAAAGGTGCACAGTGCTTGCCTCACGCTGTGAGGCATTTGGTAAAGATTACATTTTCCTGCCTGTCCCTCTATAGTCTCTCCCTGTTGACCACAGGCCTCATATCTGAGTGCAAGATAGTTAAATAAATAAACCTGCAAATTGTCACTGCAAAGCCCATCATAGCTCATGCAAGTTTGCTCAGTCATCGTCACAGTTTTTAAACACTCTCTCTTTCTCTTTCTCTCTCTCTGTCACAAACAGCACATGCTATTGCTAGCACTGGTCTGAATAAAATTCTTTACAGGTAACTGCCATAAGATCTTCACTCTCAGTTTAGGCACAAACCTAAACCCAGACCTGCCTACAACCCCACATCTTGCCGGAAAATCCCGCATTTTTGCCCCTGTCCAGCATTCCGGCATGTTCAGTTAAAAATCCCGCAATAATTAACAGAGCAAACTATTAATGAAAACCTCACTAAATGAACACATCCCGAAATATTATCACTTCCGCTATCCATTTTTTTACTGCTAGAGAACTGTTACAAATGTGTGACATCAATCATCCATTGTAAATAAGATACCTAACAGAAAGCCTGATCTTTTTGAATGCTAGAATAGAAACATATTAAATAGATGCACTAATAACATAGTTAATTTAAAAACTGCCAAAAATTTAGGCCCTGCAATAGATTTGTTTCAGAAAAGTAGTTGAAATTTACGGAAATAAGCTTTTATAAGGTGTAGGCCTAAAGCGTCCTTACAATAAGTAAAACTTGGAAATCTTTGTTAAGTTGTAAGAGCTTTTTATTCAACCTTATTGACAAAAATCCCAGACCAGCGAGAGCGAGTCTTTCTACTTTCACTTTTTCTTTTTGGGTCAACATCACAACAAAACAAACTAAATTACGAAACATGGAAAATAATAAAAGGAGAACTACAGTAAGGAGGATATGAAACATGATAAGGTCATTATGAGTGATATCGCTACAGGCCTATCTTACAACAAATCTAATCCAGAATCTGGATTAAATGTGGGATTAGGATCACAGTCAAGATTTCTACACTTTTTTTTTCTATTTCAAAGAAAAAAATTTGGAGGTTTTAAGATCCTTCACATTTCAAACTTTATCATATTTTTTAGAGATAGATCTCTATATCTAGGTCTAAACTTGTCTTTTAGACTCATTGTCACTTTTAATTTCCAGAGAAAGACTCCAGCTTTTTTTTTTTTTAATTATTATTATGATTTTTTTTTTATTTTAGTTTTTAAATGTAATTTTGCAGGGAAGAGCATTAATTATATCACTTGGCACACGATGTGAACTACTAGAACACACTAAAAAGGGAGACAAGGGACTACTTATTTCTCGCACCTTTTTTGGGGGGGGGAAGAGGACGAGGACCCCCCAAATTTGCTGAAAATCCCCCATTTTTCACATTGTGATCCCCCAAAACTGGTGAACAAGGTAGTCAGGTCTGTAAACCCAGGTCTGCCCTTCCGCCCTGCGGTTAAACATAGTCGAGGTGTGGATAAAGGTGTGATTTTTTTTGTGTGTAGCCAGTCCACATGAAGGTGATTTCATGCTCTTAAGCCCTCTGTCAGGCCAGGGTGCTGGTGGCAAGGCTCAAACCTGTGACAGAGGAGTCCTGTCCCTGTAGCCAGGATGGCTATCCACTTTGCCACCAAGGCCTTGCCTAGATTATGGCTAAATCTTTCTGATCCTTTTTCCCCGACCTTTTTTGTAGTAGCCACCCATTATTTTCATCTTTAAGCTGCCAACAATGGCTCTTTATTTGTGTATGTCATGATTTTATGTTGCGATGAGGAATGGTGCATCAACTTGGGGCAGCAATGATGATAATTTCTGTTTCTATTAGATTGTGAGATGTTATGCCTGTTTATCACAGTACTCCTTAGTTATTATTTTTTAGCAATTTTTTTCCTTAACGACATTGCAATAAGACATTGATCAGCTGACGAAAATCTTGTCTCTCGTGGGGATGCCCAGTGAGGAGCTGATGAACAAAATTCAAAGCAAGGATGTAAGGAGTTTATTATTAATCCATAAAAAGCATTTTTTACATTTCTTTTATTACTGCTATGCAAATCAAAACCAGCTTAAGGGGGGGTTCTACAGTAAGAGGGTAAATTCCTTATTTTTCAATTTATGAAAATAATTAATGCATAAACAATTAATCTCTGTCATAATTCGAAGAAAAAAAGTGTTATAACATAAATTTATTCATCGGTTGCTATGGAAACGGCGGCCATCTTGAAAATCATCATGCTCTTTTAAAACCCTAAGGCTCCCTTATTTTTTTACCAAACGACTTCAAACTTTGTACGAAGACACCTAAATACCTCTTCTCTTGAAGTATAAAGCCATATTGCAAAAATGTTCAAAAATAAAATAAATATGAATTTTTTTCTTAGTTATTTGATTATGCCCCTTGAAAAAAATTCATAAAAGGGGAATAACTCTCTTCGTATGCAAAAAATGAAAAATGTGCTCAGATACTTTTATGTGGAATAAAATGACATAAAACCTGTGAAGATTTGAAAGTGATTGCTCAAAAAATAAAAGAGGAGTAAAGAAAAAACTGTTGAAAAGGCACATATTGAGAAAAACGCAATTTTCTGAAAAAAAATTAACAGTTTTAGTATGTATACTGATCTTTCTCGTGCGTTTTTATGATAAAATAAACCTAGAAACAATGTTCTCTTCTGTACTGATGACCCTAGGACATGTTCTAGTTTTAGAATATGTTAATATCTCAAAAAGGCTGGTGTGACCAAAATTCGGTCATTTTCCCACCAGGACCCATCCTTAATGTTTTATTTTTGTGCAGCCACAATTTGTGAACAAGTCTGTGGATCAACAAGAAAAATGGGCATGTTTTCTAAAGCATTGAGTTTGTTAAGTTAATTTATACAAATTAATTAATTATATATGTATTTTAAAGACAAATATGTTGATTTTTAGTTTATATATTTAAATTGATGTCTTGATCCAAACTCCTCGATTTTCTATACCCAGGCAAAATCGTTTATGCAGTCTTTACCCGTGATGAAGAAGAGAGACTTTCAAGAAGTTTTCAGGGGGGCTAATCCATTAGGTAAGTATGCATGTGAAAAGTTAGTACATGATCAATTGTTTTGTTTGGATGTACCATATGAATTTCATTCACTTTTTCATTTTTTCTATGAGGATATATAATATAATTATTTGAAGAATTATTATTTAATAAATTTTGTTTTGGGAATGGGATTTTGATTACTGGAAGTTTTGTTATCTGATTGTTGACAGGTCTTGTCACATTAGAGAAAGAGCAAAGCATTTTAATTTTTTTATCTGTTCCTGGGTTAAAAAAGCAGTTTTTTAAGTTTCCATGAAGACTTTCTAAAAAACGAGTTGATTTCAAGCACTTCCTTTGTGCTGGATTACTTGTGATCAGTCGTATTTTGAAATAAATCAGAATTTTTTTTTCATAAATTTTAGATCTGATTAGATCTATCTGTCTATGAATTAAGCTAATTGAGACTGATGTTGTCAAATTTCACAAAAAAAAATTTTTAAAACATCAAGATATTTCTGTATATGAGGCATTCTCAAAAGTTGGCCTATGAAACGAGGACATTTAGGTGGCAAAGTTAAAAGAAACTCAATTAATCCACTTTAAAATATAGGGTTACTAGGCAAAAAAAATATTCCAGCTTTGTGATTTTAGAAGGAGAAAGATAAAAAAGTAATCTTTGGAAATAAGTATGAGATTAATATTCACAGTTTCATTTTGTTCTAAATATAACAATTCATAACAAATCCATTCTCGGGTACTTAAAGTATCAAATTTCTAAAATGTGCAAAGAATTAGGCGGTCAAAATGACCTTTTCTATAAAATCTAGATAAAGTCCCAAAAGGTTTTACAAAATGACATTTGTGTAGAGTTTAGACCCTCCTTTTAAGGTTTGATAGGTTGGTTGGCAAAGTGGAATATAAACAGCTCAGGGAGCAATCTAATACTATATTGGAACTTATATCAAAATAAGGAAAGACTTTAAATTATATTTATGAAGCGAAATAGATGATTTGAACAGGAATTTGGACCTACAACATTGTTTCTGGCAATGAGCTTCAAAATGTTTCATGTGTATTTCCAAGAATATACTGAAGAGCACATACAAATTTCAAGTTCAATTTGGGTATGAGATTGCCACCTTATTTCAGGCGCAGGCTCCCACTCCATGACCTGTTACATCAAGACTGGCACCCTTACAACTGAGTGAAGACATGCCTTAGTTAAATTTTACCCTTGCAATTGGGTAACTCAAGTTGGCTTGCTCCTTATCTTCAGAATATTTCTCATAATTAATGTTATTTTTTAATTTAATCAATAGCAGCTACTATCTGTTACTTGACTCTGAAGCGAACAAGCAATTCAACCAACTCAATTAGCATTTCAGACATTCATGAATTTGACTCATCATCATCATCATCAGGTGCCTTGCTTTACAGCGTTGGCGATCATGGTCCTCCACTTTTTCCTGTCCTTTGTCGCTTCTATTGCTTCCAACGATTTCCCTGCCTTCAGCCAGTCTGCCAGGCCTTCAATGAGCTTTTCTCGTTGTTTTCCTCTACTGCGTTTTCCTTCCAACATTCCTGTTGTTACAAGATTCTCCAACCTTTCTCTTCGCATAACATGGCCGAAAAAGGTTGCTTGACGTTTACGGATTTTGCTTATGAGTAGTCTTGTTGTATGAGCTTCCTCTAAAACTGTGTCATTTGTCTTCTTTGCTGTCCATGAGATTCGCAGCATTCTTCTAAGGAACCACATTTCCGTTGCTTCCAGCTTCTTCTGAGTCTGTTTTGATATTGTCCAGGCCTCACATCCATACATCAAGATGGGCTCCATATAGCACTCAAGGGCTCCTCTTCCTGTCCGGATGGATATGTTCTTATTTGTCAGAACTGTTTTCATTTTCTGGACTTTGACTACTTGTAATTAAATAACAACCTTTTTCAAGTGACACAAAAATATTAAAATAAACCTAGGACAACAAGATATTACGAAGTATATTTTTTCCACCATTCTTTCTATCTACCCCTTTAAATTAATATATCAACCATTCTGAATCAGTAGAAAATCCAATTCTAATATAAACAACTCTGTTACATAATCAAAATTCAATTAGAAATAGTTTTTGTGCTGATCCTTTTCTGTTTCACTCCCTCCAGTATACACTCACTGGTCTTCCCATACACTCCTTCCTTTCTGCCGTACAGTAATCTGACAAGTTTAGAAACAATTTTAGAAATTCACATTGACATTTTTCAAACGTTGTCATTTGATAGCTCAAAATGAAAAAGGTTTTTATGAAAGTTCAGTGTAGCGTTAAAAAATATACCTTGAAGTTAGTGGCTTTATAAATGCTTGTATTTAATCAGGCCTGAAATCCTGATAGGCAGATGGTCAGCTTCAACGTGACTCAAGATTTAGATCTGCAAGACATAATTAGCAGAAGCTATCAAGATTCTTTTTTCGTTATAGCAGGATTCCAAACATAACACTATTCCAAATGTGTTACAACAATAGGTTTATTTTAATGATTCTTAAGATTGATGTGGCTCAGCCTCTGGTGATGCCATTTTCAAATTTAACATAAAATTGTGCTCTAAATTGAGCAACACAAAAGTTAATTCCAAGTATCTGACATTTATGTAAGCAGTAAGCAAAATTGATTTGTGAATAAACTTTTGCCCAATTCCTTCATCAAAACATTTCTTCTGAAAAATATAAAGGTCCTGGTTTAATTGCGCACAGCATCTTCTATGTTAAATCAATTATAGAGAATCTGCTATTTTGTCTATGTCTTTAGATCTTACATTTTCATAACAATGATTAAGTCTGGTAGACTATAAAAATTTAGCTGATATTTCTGTGCAAAGGAAAAGTGTCTTTTATTGCCAAGCAGGATATTTAAAGCAAAATATTTGAAAGCATTTGAAGATAACAAACACAATTTTGAAAAAAAAAATCTCACTAAGGGTTGGCGGTTTTTCAATATCTCCAGCCTTTTTTTTTTTATCTGTTTTGCATCGCACCTTTGTTGGGTCATTGCCAACAAAAAAACATTTCGTAGGGGCAAATTATATCTATAGTTTATTAGATAAATAATTTTATGGTAAAAAACTGAGAACTTGCTGAGACCAGTGTGAAAAATTTCTTGTTCATAATAAAAATTTTTAGTTTCTAAATCAATGGCAGGCATACCTTTAAAGTCCCTTTCCATACAAAAAGGTTTGATACACCTGCCAATACTATATGGCATCCGTGTAACCATGGCAATTTGATCAGTTAAAATTAAAAAAGGGCTCCAAAACAGGCTAATGATTACATATTTTTAAATTTGGGATTGTAAGAAATTCTTTTGTTTTGATATATCATTGCATATCATGTACAGCATGCTGAAAGCTGGATTATTGCATTAATTTACGATGTTGCCTTATAGTCTATACAAAAATTAATTGGTTTACAATTTTGCTGAGTATGTAACAAAATTAAGTTCTTCAATTCTAGCTGTTTTTCTTTCTAAATTTTTTTTCTCATTGGTCTTAAGTGAAAAAAAAATTGTAATAGGGTTTTTATCTCTCAGTTTTATTTAGATGCATCTTCTTCATTGAAAATATTTCTTATCTTTAAAAAAAAAACAATATTGATCTTCCTCTTGAAGGTTTAATGTCTCCATAATCATTTTGACTCTGGTATCTTTGTCAATGGTATGTGTGACTGAACTGTTTTT
Source organism: Plakobranchus ocellatus (assembly GCA_019648995.1). NCBI lineage: Eukaryota > Metazoa > Mollusca > Gastropoda > Plakobranchidae > Plakobranchus > Plakobranchus ocellatus. The sequence continues at coordinate 1,572,306 of BLXT01006120.1, forward strand.
ATTTAGGAAAACATGACTGCGGCATACAAGAAACTGGTCGTCTTCTCAAGCAACAAGGATAACCAGAGGAACCATAGAGATTTTAGAGAAGAGAAACTTGTTCATAGCTCTCCACCATTCTGCATCAGAAGGGAACCTTAGTTCAGAGAAAATTCTGTGATATGTTTATTTGCACCAAGAAGTTATGCTCATTTTGGAAGTCTTTCAGTCATAAACAGATATATTCTTTACATTAAGTCTTTAGAAATCCTTTTGAGAAGCAAGAAAATTCATTCATGAATATATTATTTATTGCGATAATAAAACTGATGCTTCACTGCGGTATTCTTCCACAGCTATTGATCTGTTAGAAAAGATGCTGGACCTGAACACAAGTACAAGGTTGAATGCTACACAGGCATTGGCCCATGAATATCTCAAGCAGTATGCTGACCCCAGTGACGAGCCTGTGGCTGAAAAATATGACCAATCATTTGAGGACCTTGAACTTGACATTAATCAGTGGAAGGGTGAGTCAAAATTTTATCTCTCAGTAGTAATAGTCTTCTCAATTTGAATCATCTCTCACCTTGGTTGTGTGGAAAGAGTGGCAGCTAAGAATTTCATCTATGGAGGTTGTTTCTACCCAAAACTGGCAAGATCATAGAAATGCTGGAATATTATTCTTGTAGTGTTTTCCGTCCAAAGCCCTTGGCTCAGATAGGGCTGTAATCTCAGCAGGAAGCAGGAGTTATTGGGTGTGCAGCTTTTCTTTAGTATTGATACTTGAGCTAATGATCTTCCTGGCCTAGCACAAGGTTTTAGTGGGTTATGAAACATGTGATCACCATAATTATTAACTTCAATGTGCTTATAAAACATGAGATGTAAGTTCAATTTTTTTTTATATATCTCTTCAAGTTTGTAATCTCTTTGCTTTTTAATTTTCTTTTAAGGATGTTTCCAATTTTGCTAAGCTGATTGTTTTGCGTAAGAAAGCTGGGACATTTATCTGAGCAAGGCAATATTGACACGAAGCATGAATTTTATGAAAATGTTCCCTGTGTACTTCAGTGAAGAATGATTTAATGATATATTAGTCTTGAAAGCCAGTCCTAATGATGTGGATGTCAGGAATATCAGTTTTGATAGAAAGCTTGCAGTCAATCCTGTCTTCTTCACATTTTGAAGAAATAAACTAGGGAATAAAATGCTCATATTATGACCTACATTGAGCAATTTATAAACTCTAGATTGAGAGGAAATTGACTTCTTTCTACAAATTTGATCGAACTTTGATATTGTACTAGACTAGGCCAAGGAGTCATTCTAAAATACATAGAGTTTGCATTGTATTTGGATTAAAAAAAAAATATATGGTTCTTACAATAGCAATAGGCCCTCTTGGAGGCCAAAACAAAATTTTGATCTCTTGTTGCTGGCCAATTCAATTTGGCTTGTTTGCATCCATGAAAATGATCATTACATAATATCACCAGACAAGTGGGCAAAGTAAACACTATATCCATGATAGATTTGAGCACCCTTATTTAACAATGTGTCATTGTCATATTGGGATAATAACTGTACAATATCTCCCACGGATAGCTCGCTCATAATGTGCCAATGGTTAAAACTGTGTGAAATGAAACTAGCCACTCATTTGGACTTGTTTTGTTTGTAGTGCAACATAGGATTTCAGTCACATAAGTGTTTTTATTTTTTTTTTTAACATATCCATATGTTTAAGAAACATCTTCTGCGGAATAGTATGGAGAGCAGTTTTGAAAACATAAATTATTAAAATGTGAAAAAGATATAGGCAAGCATAGTAATAGTTTTGGTAAAAAAAAGAACCGGAATATTTTGACTTAAAGCAGTTATATTTTAAATCATATGTTAGCGTGACCGGACTGAAAATCCTGTGGTGCTTGCACAGTGAATGGACACAACATTTTGCAAAGCAGTATCCCAGACATAATATCTCTCCAAACGTGTCACAGCAATAAGTTTATTTTAATAATTCTTAAGATTGATGTGTCTTAGCCCCTGGTGATGCCATTTTCAAATGTATCATCAAATTATGCTCTAAATTGAGCAACACACAATACAACAAGTTTATTCCAAGTATCTAACATTTATGTAAGAAGTGGGCACCACTGATTTGTGAATAAAATCCTGCCAAATTTCTTCATTAAAACAGTTCTTGTGAAAAATATAGAGGCCCTGGTTTAATTGACAAAAAATGTTTTTTTGAACACAGCACGTATATAGACCTAAGTGTTTTTCACTGAAAAGAAAACAACTATTTTTCCATGCAAAACATCAATTGCACTTCACAAAAATAACTCAAACTATCTAAACTTCTCTTGAACATTTAATGACTTGGCAAAAATTTAGATTAAAAAAAAAACAAAAAACCTTTGGTCTATGTATTTTTTTGTACGGAAAAGGGCATGGGTGTAATAAACGGACTTTGGGAATGCATCATTTGCAAATGGCCTGGGCTGTGTAAATAAATAACTAAAATGAATTCTTATTTATTTCTCTTTGTTCCAGAGTTGGTGTTCAATGAACTGGAGAAATATCAGCATCATCAATTAGCTTTCTAGTGGACTACATTGCAGTTGCTTCATTTTCTCCCTCCCTCCCTTTCTCTGTCTCTTTCTTTTTCTCACCTTTTTTTTTTAATAGAATTGTGGATTCTTTCACACATATATTCTGTTTTTGCTATTTTTGTCTGCTTGTTATTTGCCTTTTACCCCACAAATAATAGATGACTTTTTTTTTTTAAAACGTTTAAGATTTAGAATAATTTTATGTTTTCTGAAATTATAAATGCAAATCACCTATCATTAAATATGTAGTCTTATTTTTTTTAATTTAAACCAGTCTTATTTCACATTCTATGAATTTGAGGAAGTGTGTGAGTGAGTATGTGACCTTGGGATAAACACATGGGGCAACCTATGTTGCTCTGCATCTATCTAGCATCTAAAGGTATACATATATTGTAGATTACTTTGATTATTGTCAATTTCTCAGTCATATAGGCAGAGTGCTCAAGCCCTTGTTAGTCTTTGCCAATGTGAAAATCTTTTTATCTTATGTATGTTTAAAATTTTTTCTCTTTTTCTACTATGTCTAGTTGTGCAATTTGTGTTATCAATCCACTCAAAGTCAACGTAATAAGAAAAAAGTTATATAAATGTATTACACTTAGGTGTGATGTAACCTTTCTTTGTTTTTTTTTTTTGTTTTTTTTTTGTTAACTGTTTTACATATCAGTGGATTCATCATGTATGCTTAATTTATTAATGTTTTCTTGTCCAGGTTGAGTCCTTTTAATCAACTTTAGAAAATATTGTGCAGCTGTCAGCCTTTCCTGTTTACCCAAGCATTTCCTTGGAGTTTTTGTCCTGTTCAAAGCTTGCTGGATTTTTTTCTGTGGTTAGAATGTTAGATAGGCACTTGGCTATTTTTGATGAATCTTTTGTTCGGCAATTTGACCTTCAAAGTAGTTTTGGCACTTACTTAGCACACATTTTATTCCCTCTCTATTTTTTTTTTCTGACAGACAAGGCTATACATTATTCACAAAAGCTCCAATGCTGCAGAATGATATCTCAGTTCATTGTGTCATCCACATATTAATCCCTTATCTAGTTACGACTTTAAAAAATCCCATGTGTTTGATAATTTTGATCTTCGCTGTTTTCAGCATCATTGATAACACAAGGGCTAGCAAACTTACCCTGATATCTGCAGGGAACTTTCTGTTACAAATTTGACCCCACTGGTGATTAGTTTGCCTGACAGGGGCCCAGAACCCCGAGATCACCTGATGTGGATGAGCCTAATTCTCCTCCTACTAGGTATTGTTTTATTTTAGTGTCAATAAATTGTTGCATTGTCCAGCAAAGAAGATCAGGGGAAGCATTTTTCATTTTATGCTCGGATTTTAAAAATGCTTTGAATTCAAAACATGTAGAAAGTTTTAACTACTCTTAGGTACCATTTGAATTATTATTGAAAGGGAGAAATGCCTTAAGTTTGGAGCATGGATGTGCAGCAGTAGATCTACGGCTTTGAAATGCACAGAATTTGAGGGAGATTTGGACCCAAAACAGAAGTATTTGGAGGAAAAAGAAATTCCACCCATGCACAATTATTATTTAGCCCAGCAGCACCTCTGCTTGGTTATTTATGCAGGATCGTAGTTTTCATTTATCTCATGTTTTTCTCCCATGTCTATATAGAATTGAGATTGAAATAAGCAAAAGATTATTTGTGTATGTATCTGATAGGTCTTATAATTCTTTATTAAAGAACTGATTTCAAACCATATTTATGTATTTTTTTTTTTTTGTTTGTTTATCCAGATTTACTGTAATTGTGAATATTTCATATTTTTATTCATCTTTATATTTTTTTTTTTTTGTTTGTTTGTTTGAATAAAATTTACTTCTTTAATTTGTTTACTTGTGTTGAAAATTGATGATTTGTACATATAATTTCTAAACTTTTAGACTAATTTTTTTTTTATCTTCGAATTTGTCTTATGAAAGGTTGAAAGGAATTTGCCACACTTGTATCATACTTGTATAGATAAGTCATAAACTCCAAATTTTCAATTTCAACAGGGGCTTCTTTTCTTAAAAAAAAAAATATATATATATATATATATATATATATATATATGAATTTCATGAAGGAGGACCAGATTAAGTGTGTACCAAGCTACAAGCTTCACAATGTTTTCTTTAAATTATTCTAAAATGAAGAAAATGTATTACAGTTCCTTATTTATCAAAACTGTCATTAGCTAATAACCAGGGATGCCAGTTTTCAGATTTAAACAGGGTTTCCGAGTTTTTGCCTTGTTTTTATAACTTAAAAGTCAATTATACTTCAACCACAGCTTTGAGAAAACTTTGTATTACCACATAAGTTTCCTGCTTTTTTGTCAGAGGCCACTGGCATCCCTGAAAAATCACTCAATAGGCTGATCTTAAATAGTTTCACTGGTTTTTTTTTTTTCTTCCTTGTTCCAACATAAGTTTCTTTCCTTTTACACTTTTTTCAGTTTTTCAACACATTTTAAAGAAAGATGATGTTCGATGCAAACATTGGCCCTCTTACTCTAAGGATAATGGAAATAATACATCTTAAACTTGAACAAGTAAACACTTTTACTCCAAGTGGATAATGGCATTGACCAGTACAGATTCTGGAAGCTAATAATGTTTATTCAAGTAGAGCAGCAACTTTAGTGCCAGCCTTAATTCATTTACATGTTGCAGGAACAGATTTTGCAATATCTCGCAGTTGTGGGAATTCATGGTTTTATAGAAAAAATCTGGCATTTCGTTTTGAAGTGGCCCTTTATGGTTAGTGTTGCCACAAAGTACAACAGGAACAAGTGCCATGCATAATATGTAAGTACATAAGTTAGCAAAGCTCCTCAAAATTCTCATCAGTATCTCTAGAGGGCATTGTCCAAATTTTTACAACATACTCTTTTAATGCCTTGAGACCTTTTACCGAGGAGGATGTGGCATGTAAAATACTGCCTTCTTTTACTTTTTAAACAATTTGAAACACTTGCATTCAGATGCAGAATCAACATGTCAGTATCGAGTTGTTACCATCACAAAACCCACAGAATGTAGCTTTAGACTAGTTTTAAATGTTTAAGATGGAACTACTTGTTCAGACTGGTTTCAACACATACATTTTGAGGGCAGTTCAAGCACTTGTAATATGAACAGATATAATCATTGAAACATCTTGAAACTTCGTTTTTGTGTGCTTTATGTTAGAAAAAAAGCATTTACATATAGGGATTTTAACTTTTTGAAAATCGAAAAGCTCTTATAAGAAGTAAGCAAGAAATATTGTGGACTGCTTAGTTCTGGTCTGAAGGCTTAAAGTCATATTGATAGTTATAAAGAGGGCAGAAATGTTTGGAAGAGTTTGTACAGAGTAATGGTGAGTTTTTAATATTTAAACCTCAAAGTAATCTGAAGCTTGTTCCTACAATGCATCATAGACTGTTCCACATTTACCCCTCATTTTTGTAAACCCAATGATTCTTTGGTTTTTTTTTTAACTTTCTGTTTTAAATTTAATATGTTAAAATTTGTTCTTATTGTTTAAATTTTTTTTGCCATTACCACGTCACCCAGATCCATATGTGTGTAACCTATTATGCCTTTTGCTCATATTGTCAAAGATTTAGAAATTGATTAACGCATCTCACACAATTTGAAATGAAAGAAAGGACAAACATATTTTGAAATATGTGATAGATGGAGCTACATATGAACATAATACCACATGGATAGTTTTTTTATTTGAATAATATGTAGCATTTTTTTTTTTTTTGGTTTGTGGTAGCTTTTGTTTGTTGCATGGTTAGTTCCATTATGCAAGAAACTCAGGCCAGAATTATTTTGACTGCACAGTGACAGGAAGCAGCAAGAGATGCACAATAATATCTGTTATTGCTTCTCAGTTCATCGATGTGCATGCTTAATTTCCTTTTGTACAGTTTCTGGTATAGGCTTTTCTAAAGGACTCTAAACCAGTTTAGAGTGTGAATACTCTTCTATTGACCTCGTGTTTGAATGTTTCTTTAGTCACCTCACAACAGAGCTGTGTGGGCCCACACAATTTTACGAAAATAGCAACTTAATCTAAATAGAAATTTATAAATCAAGCTAGATCTTGCTTGTACAAGTAAAGCTATGTATAGAGCAGTTTACTTTTTTAAAACTTCAATCAATTTAATCCTTAGATAAGTGCACTTTTTTTTTGTACAGTGAGAACGAGACTTTAGAAGCTTACCTGTTTTTTGGTGGGTCCACAAATGAAAGATTATTTTTTCAATAATGAATTTTTTTTGGGTATGAAAATATATACAAGCTCACCAAAAGATTGCATTCTAGATTAGAGGGAAATCAGTAATCATTGATTGATATACAGAATAGTCAGAATGTAAAAAATTCATGTTTATTTTTTTTGTTGTCCTGTTTCATTAGTCTTTGTTATGAGAGAGACTGCTGTCTGTGGCGCCTTTAAGCTGCTTATGCAATAGTGTCAAAGAAAACACTGTATCTTAATAGCATAATATTTAGTATATAGAAAGGGAGTTATAGATTTAAAAAGTCTGAAAAATATAACTCTATAAAAATGATTTATCATGTTATCCATGAATTATAAAATGTTTTGAAGCTAGTTCTAATGTCTCATGTTGCATATAACACTTGGATGAAAAAAAAACTTCGCAATTCTGTGTTTCCTCTTCAAAGTGTTTTTTTTTATAAATAAAAAATTCCATATCTTGGCTCAGAATTCACATAGATTTACTCAGTTTTCAAGATAGCACTGCTAATTCACTTCTTTTATGATTTCTCCTTCTTGCCATTTGATGGTTAGACATGTTGACAAAATGGCCAATAGTTTTGCTCAAGGTAAAGTAATACAATTATCTTTCATTTGAGTGTAGGTTTTTACATTATTTTTTTTTGCATATATGTTTAGATCTCTGTGCTGTAATCAATGAAACAAGGTTGAAGGACAATAATTGTGCTATTTTAACCTTTTCTGTGAGAGGAAAAAAGAAATACCATGTAGATGATCTTGTCAATCTCCAATGTGGGGGTTATTCTCTTGTATCACATGACGTATCAATAGAATAGGTTCTGTTTCTCAAAGGACCCATCAATAAAAATAAGTTTTACCTGTTTTGAAACAAAGTGCATGAATGCTCTTTTTTTTCTATTTAGTATAGCTATATTTGTACTGGAAAAATGCAGCTTGTTTAAATATTCATTGTTAGTGTGAATAATTTTACCAAAAGCAGTTTTTAGATTTTTTTAAATATTATGTAAATTCAGGTTACAATTATAATTGTTATAAAGTGTCTTCTTCATGCTATTAAATTGTTTTCTTGTATGTATATAATGTGGTAAGATTATATTCACCATTCATGCCATGATTAGTATTGACTAAATAAGGTAGATAGAGATGTAATTATGTAGCTGATAGCTCTGGAGAACACCTCATGCTACTATAAATTTTTTGCGAAATGTTTTGTTACTAACATAGATCTATGGCAATAACTTTTTGTATTTAATATTTAATCACTTGACTGCTGACGTAAATGAAAGCAAAAAATTACTGCTCAGAAGAAAATGTTATTACCTGGATGCATATTCTCTTTTCGTGGAAAGTGTTACTTTAATAATGTTATGCATTCGTTTGGCCTTTTTTTTTTTCTGAAGGAGTATTCTACACATTAAGATATAATGTCATGGCAAAATTAAACAAATTTGATCCTGTTGGGTTTTTTTTTTTTTTTTTTTAAAGAGGATGAATTTGGCCTCTTAGCAGACAAGTGGTTAATGTTTAATTGCTTTTGTGATATGCTGAAACTTTGCAACCATGTAATGAGATGATGTCTGTCTCTAGCTATTTTGTGGAGAGTTTTCTAAACAAGGATTAAACTTTGCATGGATGTTTTTAGTTTTTCTGATCGGGGAGGGGCATAAGATGAACTCATTCTCTAATTCTGAACTTCTTTTTTTTTGTTTTGACAATTGAAGACCATCTTTAGAAGTTGTAAGCTGATTGTGTCCTTTCTAAATTTTCTATTCACTAAATGATCCAGAGAAGAATTCATCTAAATCAAAACTGCATAAGTCAATCTTCTTTTAAGAAGATCTAATTCTTTGGGCACAGTTTGAGCTACTGTTGCATTTTTTGTTATTGTAATGAACAATGTAATGGATGAGGCGATGTTGTTTTTAATACCCAAAGGGCATAAACGTATTGCATTAGGTAAATAAAAATAAAAAGACAGGACTGTGCAATCTTTACCTGATAAGATGATGGTTTCAAATAAACATTTTTTTTAATGTTAGATGTGCAGTCCTTATGTATGTTTGTCTGAGCCATTGGTTAGGTTATAGAAGTACAAATTTATGAAAGGCTTTTTATCTCAGACATAAAATGTAATGTTCTAACATGCCACTCATTTGCATATAATTCTTTTTTTCTACTTTGTTTCTGCTTATCCTGCAAATAGAAATTAAAATGGTCATTTTTTAACTTGAAACTTGAAAGTGTATGCGTGGTCATCTGAAATCGAAACAGGATCATTCTTTTTGATTTCAAGGATAATTATTTAAGTAAACTTAAGATCTTAAGAAATTTTTTGAAGTGTCAGAAACTTGATTTTATGAAGGTTCAACTAAATTGACCTCCCTGTAGTTTCAACAGTGATGGAAAGAAGAAGCAAATGCTAGCAATTTTGGTAGCTTTACTTGGATATAAAGTATGGTTAAAAATAATGGCATCAAATTAAAATTTTTTTCCAGCCAAGGTTTGATTTTTTGTTTGCTTGTTTATATTTTAACTTTTTTTTAAAATGGCTTTATCAAAAATGGCATAATGTCCAAACCAGGAACTGCATAGAACATAAGTTTTTATAAAATTGGTACACTTTCATAATAAATTTAAGTTGGTTCATCTTAATAATACAATACATGTTCAGCTATTTTTGGGTAACATTTTTTTCTCTTCAAAAAGTCCTCAATCATAGTTCTCTTTAGGCTTTATTTTCCCAATACTTTTTGTTTGTCTTATTTGGAGGAAAAAAATAGTGTATCCAAGTTAGGTTAAGATTAGATACTTTATAATGAAATTATTTTTCTTTTCATTGGTGTTGCTACTATAACTGTCGTAACTCAAAGCTTGTTTTTTTGTGTGTCACACAAAAAATTTTGCGGGAAAATGAAATACTTATGTATACAATTCTGTAAAAAAAAAAAAAAGAACTTTCTGCCTTTCTTTTTATGACCTATAGATATATACATGTATATTTATATATTATATACACACCTTGGATATGAGAGAATTGATGTATTTATCTACTCTAAATCTGAAGACAGACATGGCTTGTTAGTACTGTAATTCATTTAAGGCCCGTACTACAAGAGCTTGTCTTTGGCTGTTTCATTAATTAAAAAAAAATCTCTCCAATATTCCTGTTTTTTTTTTTTTGGATTTGCAGATTTCATTGTTGTTGTTGTTAGTTTTAAATCTGACTATGCTTGGTCTTTTTTTGGGGGTGCGACATTATTTTTTTATGTCCTCTTTGTAAACCTAGGTTTGTGTTATAATGCTGATGAAGTGTCTCTGTACCTGCCATACGCTTCACACTATAATAAATATTGCAGTTGGTTTTGTTACTGCAGCCCTTGCAAACTCTTCAACTGTGGCCGAAGATATATTATGAATACATAAACCTTTACATAAAAGAGAGATAGATAAAAAAGGGGAGAAGAGGTACAGCTGCAGAAAGTAGTAAAGCACTAAATCTGATGGTACTATTTTTTTAATTACAAATATATTATTGATCCATTTGCTATATGTGTCACAAGAAGTTCATGAAAGAAACAGTCAAATCACAGTAATCCACAACAGGAAACAAATGTTAAATATGCTTTTATTGCAAGAGCAATTCTAAAGGAATATAGTTTAAGGTTATGAGTTTTTGGATCAATTCCAAAACTTGATGTATTTTAATGAACAAAAAGAGAAATAAGTTCTCTACACTGGTTTGTGGCAACAGAATGTCTTCTGTGCTCCTCTAAAAAAATCACTGTCCAACGTGCAACTGTTCAACTGATTCAAGAAGAGTGCGCTTCAAAGGTCTACTTGTGTTAAAGCCTTTCACAGGTGGTAAAGTCTCGTGAGCGTAATAGAGAAGATAGAGTAAAAAGCTATCTTTAAAGTACACTCAGTATTTAGCTAAACAAGACACATCGAGCAGTTGACACGTCATTGACAACAAGAGTGAATAAAAGATATATACATTCACAAAAATCACTGGAGGGCAATAAAAAAGTCAATGCATTAAGCAAAATGCCTTTCTTGGTTTTAAAAAGAAAAGAAAAGAAATAATTTGGCCTCTAGTGGTTTCTTTTTCAAAACCATGTTCTTTTAGGCAATATTTAATTTTTCATATATTTTTTTTCAATCACCTTTACTTTAACTCTCAGCTCTCGAGACAGATTTCATTTTTAGTTTCTCACCTAAAATTGGAAGGACTTTAAATAGATGAAAAAGTACAAAACAATTTTGAACAACTAAGAGATAAAGAAAGTGGGGAAAAAGAAAAGATTACACAGAAAATGTATGAAGATTTTTTATTTTTTTAATTGAAGCATGGATTTGTCCTGTAAAGTAAACAAAATGATGTTGGACTGGCGGCTCTAGATGCTTACGTACTGATGCCAGCTTCTTTCTCCAGTTGCTGAAATAGAAAAAAGAAAGCTTGAGGCTGCAGGTGAGACAGGCAAGGATAAACATGCATAAACTTTCAATATTCATTAATTCTTTTTTTAACGTATTAGCTTTCATATCGTGATAATTGTATACTTTTTTGTAGCCACTGCTTGTTTGCCAACTAATGGGCCATCAACGTAGTGGAAATAAAAAACAACCTGTTTTGAGATCAGTTTGAAAAAAGTTTGAAGTTCCATTTTGAACATTTTAAACTATTTAATCAGCCTGAGAGCCTCACAATTGTGAAAACTGGATCTTGTTTGTTGATTCTGGATCAAATGTGGCTTTGAATTTTTTTAAACGTAAAATTAAATTTTCACAAAAGTTTTATGTTACACAAAATACCGATTAGGACTAGTCTTAAGTTAAATAATATCGTCTGCTCTAATGGGCTCATATTTGTACAGCACAGGAGAAAAAAATGATAAAATGATGGCAGGCATATCAAAGTCTATGCACAAAGAGGGCATTTCAGAGATTTGATACGCCTGCCATGGATGAAATATTCCTCCTACTATCTAGTCCTGTTGTCATTTAGTTTTAAGAAACCGGTGAGCAACAACAGGTTAATTTTTGTGCGTTTCACTAGACGTGAAACACAATAGAGATAGCGATTTGAGGGGAAGCGCAATGGTTTTATCCCTCCTTTGGACATCAGCATTTAAAATTACAATAAGCTTTATAATGAGAGTCCGCATTGAGAAAATACTTCTGTATGTATATAAAATCTAAAAACGAGATGTGTTTTACATTCTTTTCCAAAACGAATTCAAATGTCTGGGTAGCAGACTAACATGGAACTGCCAAAATGAGAACCTAACTTTTTTGGGTCAAAACTTTTCCTTTTGAAATAAACAAACGTCTTAAAATGTATTAAAGAGCAGTCTATGCTTAATGACATTGACTAACTCAAAACTGTTCATCTTGACTCAGGGCCGGATCCAGTGGGGGGGGGGGACCTCCCCTGCAAAAATTATGTACCTCTGGATGTTGTTTATGTACTATTTTAATGTCAGGTGAGGCCACATTTTCACTCTCACATTGCAAAAATTCTTCCGGACCTCTCCCCTGCAAAAGTTATGTGCCTGTGGATGTTAATTAAGATCTATGTACTATTTTAGTGCCAGAAGAGACCACATTTTCGTCAGCTTCAGGAGAGCTTTGTCTCCCTGATCCCTCCTTTCCCTCCCTTTTCAAGTTCTTGATCCGACCCTGTGACTGATATGATTTTGACAATTATAGAAAAAAAGACGCAATTGTATGTATGGTTGAGAAATCCTCACTGTGTTGATGCCGGCTGGGATATTTTTTAAGATAAACCCCTTTGGTACTAATACGGTTTATTAATGGGTAAATCTTAGGAATATGTTATGCAACTTGTTTGAAAGAATCAGCGGTCGCATTTTAATATCAATCATTAAGCCTAAAGCTTCTTTATTTCTTAGTTTACGAGGAGTCCAGAAAAGCAGTTTGACCGTTACACCTATAAAAGAAATAACTTCAACTGTAGTAATTCATTTACAGCTTTCTTTTAATCCACAATATAATCGAATTCGAATGTTGAATGTTCACCTTATCACAAAGTAGTAAGCCTAAAATATGGTTTAAAACTGCGACAGTAAGTCATTGCTTTGGAAATTTATTCAAGTTCTTTCGTCATCTGGATATTTGCATACTCAATGATTACTGCGAGCTCCAGGCCCTTAGGATCCAACAAAGTATATTCTCTAAAGTCTAGCCTATTCTAGTCAAGATTATTGACAGTAAAATGGCAACTAGCATGTGACAGTCCTTGTGCGAGTCTTAATAAAGAATCCGTGGTTCAAATTCTAAAGAAAGCCAGTTGAAGGGTATTTCTCTCACAACCACTGACGCAGGAATACGCATTTTAAAGAAAAAATAATTAAATAATAGCGGTTTTGTTGCAGCAGTAGGCATTTCACACTCCCTCAAACTTTCAACTTCTCTTGGCTGCTTTCTAAATGCAACTCCATAAGAATGCCCACTTTGCATTATTATGTAAGCTTAAGCCTTTTGTAGGAGATAAGTTCTCGTGAGCGGAGGCCTAGCCCAAAAGACTAGGACAACGACCATGCGTGCATGCAAAATTTCATTATGTCATGGCCATACAACATTTTGAAAAAGACAATTCTTAAACTACAGTTAATGTCAATAAGTTGATACGCCATCGGCAATTATTATTATTGTTATTATTATTATCAAGGTGTAAGATCATATTTGAACAGCCCCAAAGCACATTTGTTGTTTTCGGACAAGATTAATTATTTCTTACAAAAGACATGAGACTTAAAACTTACAGCCTCCACAGTGTGCAAGAAATGGTTGGCTTCTGGTACACTCATGTCTGTGAAAAGTGGGACAAAAACAATTCAATGCAAAATTTGAAGAAATTTGAACGTCAAAAAAGAGACATTAAGTTGACTTGAATGATATTTGGGATTATGATTATAATAATATTGTGAAGATCGCTATTGAACATGTATTTTATAGTCTGACCGATGATTGCAAATAATAGCTAGACATTTGCACTCTGTCGTTATCACTGCAGTACTCTCAATAATAAACCAACCGAAGAGTCTCTCTCTCGCTCTCTGTTTCTCATGCTTTAAAAAAATGATAATAGTATTAATAATAAAAATAATAACAATAATAATAATGATGATACTAATTCTACTACTACTACTACTACTA
>BLXT01006120.1:1614324-1624611 GCA_019648995.1 Plakobranchus ocellatus
TTTCCCCTCCCACATCCCCTTTCCCCTCTTCTCTTACGGTCGATGAGTTCTAACACGGGTAGTAGCCCGACTCGGTCTATCAATTCTTTAGTCGTGTTTGTTTCTGCCGCCATCACCAATTCGGAGAACAAAACTTTGTCATCCGTCGACAGACGCTGGAAATAATCATGACTCTGGATCTCCTGATATGAATATACAATGGGAAAGGCAACGGATGATTCGTATTGACTTTCAAAGATTTGGTGGGCATAGGATACATTATACATGTCTAACTATTTGCTTTGTATTTTACTTCATGTAATGTGAATATGCAAAGGAGGCAAGATCATTACCGATGAAGCACTACTAACAGTATCACATCTAGGATGGAAAGATGCGATGGCAACTGAACATTGAAACAAAGTAAATATTGGTAATTCATAATAAAACAACAGCACAAAATCTAAAAGTTTCGCCATTCATATGGATTCATCAGTAACACAGACAAACTATAAGAGCTAGGATGAATAATGTAAACATGCATCTAGCATGTAAAAAAAAATTAATCTTTTTTTCTTAATGCATTATTGAGTTGTAGTCCGTTCCTGTATTTTTAGAATGAATTTTATTGAATTGATGGATTTCATTCAAATTTTGTATGCAGCCTTAAAGTATTTTGTCTTGACAGTCTAAATTTATAGCAAGATCTTTATCGTTTTGAGGACAATCTCTTCTTCGTCGTTGTATTAATCGAGAAAGATTTAGGTGAGATATAGCATGTTTGCACACTGCAGCCAAATTGTTTCCTCTAATAATGCAACAGGAAGCTTGATCATCAAGTTCAGTGATCAAAAATGAGATTTGTTGAGTGTAAGTTAAGCATTGCTAAGGAACTTCACTTGATCACGGATGGAATATTTTCCTTTCGCATGTTTTTTACTACACAGAAAGAGAGAAATCAAGAGGACAAAAAAAAAAACAACCAGAAAACAAAACAGAACAAAAGCCTTCTTTGTCTTCCTCAGGGGCAACTTAAATCAGTCAATTGTTGATTACTCTGGCACTTTGATAATGTGATGCAACTATAACGAGTTAGATTCTCTATGGAAAAGTATTGTGGGATAAACGAGTACATAAAAGGGCTATAAACCGAGGAGACGAACAAGAGATCATTTTATTGAGGATTTTGAATTGTAGGAAGAAAAGACAAGTCCTTATGAATACGATAGGCAAAGGTACAGACCAGATTCAAGGTATTATCAAAACATATTGCCCATTATTTCCTAAAAGTCACGCCACTTTCACTACTTTTTTCGGTCTACCAGTGTCAGTGTACACATACTTAACTTCCATTCAAGCTAAACGAAGCGAAGAAATCATTGTATACTGCTTAAAGTTTCTTAGGGAACACACGCCCAAACATCAAGATATTATATAGTTTTAAAGATGCTAATTACCTTGAGGTAAGTGAGGAAATCTGCATTGACAAGAACTGTGGCCGACACAACGACGGCGAGGCTTATAAGAAGCTTCATTGTGGCTGCTGTTTTAGAGTAGAACAAATACAATGCAACAGATTTGATAAATTTATAAGATTGATGGTAAAACTTAGGATGATTATAGTGGTGCTAGCGGCGATGATGATGAGAATGATAATGGAATTATGGTCATAATGATTATGATAATAATGTTTTTTGCTTCTGATGAACTTGAGATTGTTCGGATGAGGTTCTGTTGCACAAAAGGCAATGTTTGTTATCATTATTTTTTCTGATCACCAAGGAGTTGATATGTAAAGAATTTCACAGCTAACATCATTATCTTTAAAACTGCTTGTAATTGTAATACAATGTTAAAAGTTTAAAAGTCCAGCAAATTTCTTTATCTCAACAACTTTCCAAAGACTGATAACAAAATTTACGACAGCATCGCTTCTTTTAAAGAAACAACAGGCCATAATTCAATACTAAACTAAAAAAAAAAGAAACTGTCTCCAACAAAGATTTGATCAAAGAATAAATTTTTAAAGATTGGCAAAACTCTGATCAAATTTTTAAAGTGCTTTGATAATTTTGATAATTTTTACAACCACCAGTATTATTTTCTTAAGGTATTCCGAGATAAAGCCTGAGAGATATTCTTTACAACCACCAGTTTTTCTTGGTATTTTTTTCTTAAGTTATTCAGTGATAAAGTCTGAACTTTCCGTTTTCGTGCAGTTTTGGAGAAGCTAAGGGCGTATCGAAAATTGTTGACGATTTGAATTTTTTCTTCTGCTTCCTGTTGGTTTCTTTCCGCTTTAATAGTAAAATTCATTGGCGATTGAATAATTATTTCAGATTAAGTAGATATTGCATACACAGATATTAATAGTTAACCGAATTTAAAAGATTCTATGGCTGGCATCATTGAATGGATATCCAATATCGAAAGAAAAAGATGTGTTACGTTTTAAGTTTTTGTTATAACTTCATAATTTCTCAATTCATTGTTGACTAGAAATGATTAGAATATTAAGCACAACAAATTGTCCACATATCTTTAGTTTTGTGGGCTAAATCCTGTACATGTTTTTTTTTTCTCATCAAAAAACTCCTGTTTGAAGAAATCCTGCGGCTTGGGGGCTCTTTAATAGACGTATTTAAAGTTCTAGACAGGATTTAAAACTTAATATTACAAATATGCACCTGGACCAGAATGGTAGGAAAAAGTGTTTTACTTCAAAAAATAGAAAGTGAAAAATATTTCAAACCACTCAATATCATGTATTTGAAATAAATATTATGACAGATTAAGATAAAGACCTTTGATGATTAATATATGGACTAGTCAAACGAGAGAACACAGGTTGGGATTATCATGGTAGTGCATGTATGTACGAAAGAAATATAGGAAATCTCATTTTAAATTTGCGTAGAATATCAACAACCATAGACCTAGCTTATATTCCTAGCTTATACATCAAAATTCTCAACGAAAGACAATTGAAACATGGAATATACCAAAGATCAATTAAAATTAAATGTATATCCTGGAAGATAGAGACCATTATATTGATGTCATAGGAAGAGTTTGGAACGGAAGTGTCCAATACGTTTCCCTCACACCGAGAATTATTGAATGCTAGGCAGTGACCAAATATTAAGCACGAACTAAAGATAACAGATATTGACTTTAAAGAGGATAATAAGATTTTTTTTATGGAAAGCAAGGAAACCAACATGTGGAAATAAAGCTAAAGTTGATAGATCTTATTTAGGCCACAACTAATACACATTTGGGAGATTTTGGCAGGTCAAAAAAACTTAAAGGGTAAACAAGACAGAGCATTATTTAAACATTTCAACATTACATCCATTACCAGAGCAGGTCTGCATAATGTACGGCTGTTGGGAGCATCTCATTTGAGAAATGATTCTCCATTATCATTTCACGTATGCTATTTGAGGGTTTTTAAGAGCATATGACAAAATATTTAGAGGCAGAGCTTAATGGGATAGAACAAAGTGGACAAAGATGGCGGCATTGGCCCGAGAAGGGGTGGAACAGGGAGGTTTTGTTAGTTACTTATACTTCAACAGGAGAGTGAGAAAGATTGATGATGATGATGACCTTAAATCTTATCCTCTTGTGCTTAGATATAAGAGAATTTGTAAACTTTCAACGGCAGCTTTTCACATTGTATGATATTTTGGACGTATAGACAATTTTAATAGATCTTGTATCTCCTGTTTTGCCTATGTATCTTATATGTTATTATTATGTATTGGACAAGTATTTTTTGTTTTACTGTTTTGCTTTTTCTTTTCCTGAACTGAAGTGCTTCTATAAATCATCACTGCGTTGATTGTAATGGCATAACTCAAACTAAAGCCTAAATGCGATTTTAGAATTATTGCATCTCTTCGCATAATAACTTTCAGATTATGATTGGGTTAAAGAAATATAATACAATTTTCCCAAAATAGGCACCAATGAAAATTTGTATCCTAACGAAATGAAAAACATCAGATTTGTCCTTAAAACCTCTATATTGGCCCAGTGACGAAATTATTATACCTATAGCTTATTTTTATAATAACCCTAGAAGTTTTATTTTTTTCGATTTAAGTCCCGTTCCGTTGGACATCTAATCTTCATAATAGATTAACCTCTTGTAATCTTCACATTACTTCCTGGATGTGACATTAAGCTGCATCCGTCGGACAAAAGGCGACTAAACCGGTAACCTCAGCAATTTTATATTGATGAGGAGTGTGGAGGAACCCAGTAGGACTGAAAATAAGACCCGAATGGCGGAAGGTTCTAATTAGGATAGCGGCTAACAATAGATCACCACTGCTTTATGAGTTAGTTATTAAACAAAGCTAGAGGAAAACCCGTACACAAACTATCAGCAGACAAGAAGAAACATTGTTGCAGTTTCTCCCAAACATTCGTGAAACAAAACCAAATACAGATCTCAGGTAACAATGTAAGAGAGTTTGTGGTTCATATCCAAATCCTTCGTGCGGCAGGGATAGCCTTGCTCCAAGTTGTCATCTAGAGTCTGCTCGCAAATTAATACCAAGCAAATATTGAAAAAAGCAACATTGAATGAGCGTACACTGCACCAAAAAGGTAGGAAAGTAAGATAATGTCGATCAAGAAATGGAGAGAATAAACCTAAACATCTTAGAATTTGTCGAGGAAGGTGGAAAGGAGCAGGTTCCATAAAACTAGGTCGTCAACTGTGGAGGAACTACAACGGTATTCTACTGTAGCCAATTAAAGAGCAGTATCGAAAGTGTTAAGTCTATGGACGATACTGCTTTTCATTTGGCTACGGCAGTGTTTAGACCTATACATTTTATCTGCTGAAAAAACAGCAACATTTGCAACAATTCTGAGGAGCTGGTGTTCAAAAATATTCGTAGCTAAAATGGTAGCCAAACCATAAAAACTAGGAATTATTCAAGTGTGAGCATCAACATCTGATATTGAGGATTTAAAAGAAAAAACATTTTTTGAAAAAATGGAGAAAAAAAAATCTAAAATCTCAGGACACCATTACAAAAAATAAGAGATTTCAGTACAAAAAGTTAGGGATGAAAGGGTAGAAGATGTTGTTGGGCCTAGTAGCATAGGGACTGTAAATGAACGTGGGAGTTAATGAATGGTGCCAAATTAATGATTTTACCATCACAAATATTTGATATCAAAAACATCTTAGGCGACAGTGAACATGAAAGAGCCCCTGTGATAGACGTAGAAACGAAATAGATTATATTCTCATTTAGAAACGATTCCGTAAAGCCTTCAGACCATCAAAATCATCGCCGGAAGCCGATTATCATTTAGAACACATTCCACTGATGTGTTAATTTAAAATCAAACATAAAAATTTTAAAAAAAGGCAAAGGCCAATCGTATATTCCATATCAACCTAGTAAAATCTGATGAAAAGCTAAGAGACAAAAGTGCTGTAGCTGTGAAAAACAGATAAGAGACTCTAAACAATTTAGAAGAACTGTGATCAGAAATGCAAAAGTCACTTAATGAAGTCATCGAGAAAAACGTCCCCTAAAAGAAGACAAAGAAAATAAAAAATGGATAAACAAAGAAACACTAGCTTTGACGAAAGAATGGCGCAAATATAACAAAAAAAGAAGCTAAATAAAATCTAATTAAATAGAATGGATGAATAAAAAAGATGCGAGGAAGCAGAGCAAAAGCTATATATAGGAAGTAAATTCATGCATGTTAAAATTAATGATATGAGTGGTGAGGAAAATCAAACGCAGTAGCCCAGGCTGCATCAAATCAAAAGACGGAACAATGTTAATGGAAAAGGTTGTCAGAATATGTTAAAGATCTTTTTTAAAAATCGTATGGGTGAAACACCTAAATAAGGAAAAACCTGTAGGGTCCAATTATCCTTAAAGAAGAGGTCGAGGCAGCAAAAAAGAAAAGGAAATATGGAAAAGCCACATGACCAAATAACGCGCCAATAGAAATAATTGTAATATTAGATATCGTAGGAATACATCAGGCAACAAAACTCCTAAATGCAATTCGTGACAGTGATGCAATTCCAGAAGATTTTTGTAAATATGTTTTTATAATACTCCCTAAAAAACCAGGGGCAACAGACTCTGATTTCATGGAACAATGAGTTTAACGAGCCACTTTACGAAAATCTTAGTTACGTGTTTTGATGCACAGAAAGGGCAAGAATCTAAGACCAGTTCCGCAAAACTGTTTGTCTTGTGCGTGATAAAGGGACAAGAAGCGCAACATTCACTTTGTAAATACTTATGGAAAGGTGTGTAGAAATGCAAAAGAAACTCCATTTCTGCTTCAACGATTATTCTAACACCTTTGAAGAAGTAAAACATAAATAACTATTTAACATGCTAGAAAAATTAATTAGACATTGAGGGTAAAGATCTGATAATAATAAAAAATCTATACAGGGATGAACTACATAATTAAGCATTGAAGAAGAACATATGTATTTCAAATCTATAAAAAGAGGTGTGAGGCAGGGATGTGAAATGTCTCTTGATCTTTTTAACTTATATAATAGAATAATCAAAAGAAACTAGAGAGTATTTCCTGCTTTTACAAAATAGAGAAAATCTTAATAATCTCAACTATAGTGGTTACACAGTTTAAAAAGCAGAATTTGTTGAACCACTTAATAAAAACTCTCTGGTGTTGTTGTTTTAGAGAGTGAAAGTATGGGCTTATCTTTGAAAGTGAAAAAAACAACGGAAAGCACCGTCAACTGCAAGAAATCCTCACACTCCAAATGCCATCTCGTTAGCAAATGTGGAAAAATCAAACAAGTTACTTAGCTCATTATCTTGGCTATTCATAAACAGAATGTAGATGCACTAGTGAAAAAAAAGTAAATAAAAGGCCATGGCCAAAGACACGTGCTAAACTTCACTGGCAAACAGAAACATCATAAGCGTGGTATCCAACATAAAGGTAAAGGAAACAATGTTGGGGCAGTGCTATTATATGCTGGACAATAAACTAGGAAGCAGAGAGAAAAATGGAAGCAATACAGGTGTGGTTTAGCGATGGAATAATGAGGATGTCAAGGACGGAACAGTCCAATGGATCGGTAATGAAAGAAACTAATCTTGGGCGATTTTTTATTAAAACCATAAGACGGAGGCAACGTCAGAGGTTTAGAAGTTAGCAATAACTGAAAATATTGAGGGCAAACGCCGGAGAGGTAAACACACAATAACTTTTATTGAAAGTCTTTAACTTTTGGGCAGGTAATGTTTGTAACAACAGATTAATTGAGGACATATTTCCGTGGAGGAGCATGATCGCCAATGTCTGCTTCAGGACGAGAATCTTCACGTTGCAGATTCATTGTGGAAAATAACTAGGTGAGAGTCTCAACCCTGTTCGTACATGGTCTACGTAATATTTAATTCAGCTTTAGTCACTTAGGATTTTAGTTGATTAATTGCTAAAGATATGTAGGTTTTCCCATACTATTTCTGTGTATGCTTTTGTGGAACATCAGTATTAGGCAAGATTGTGATGACATAACTCTGTAGTGCCAGAGATCAAGCTGGAGAAACGGCTTCCCGCTAGATAACATTAATAATTATGTCATTTTGAATAAGGCTAACTATGTCCATCACTTATGTACTATCACCACATTGGATCTTTGTACAGATTTTAAAAATAGTTTGCTAACATATGAAAACGGTGTGTTATGATCATCGTTGATGAGACTTAAAAATTCTTATATAGAGCTTCGAATCTGCCCATTTTCGTAATATAATTTTGTTTGTAAGATTTCAGAGGATTTTTTTTTATTCTACCGGATATTTTGATTTGACTCTTTATCCTAATTTCCTGATTAACAAAAATTTGAAGGAAATGTATTAACAAAACAAAAAACAAAACAAAAACAAAAAAAACTATGTAAGAACTGCTGAAGTGTATGCAACAAGCTAATGGTTGATTTAGAAAATGGCACATAACAATAGTGAACATTAACAGGCTGTTCACGTTAAACACTTTGTATGCTTATTCTTAGCGATTTGGATTAAAAAAAAAAAAAAAAAGAAAGAATTGCTGAAGTGTATGCAACAAGCTAATGGTTGATTTAGAAAATGGCACATAACAATAGTGAACATTAACAGGCTGTTCACGTTAAACACTTTGTATGCTTGTTCTTAGAGATTTGGATTAAAAAAAAAAAAATGAAAGAAAAGAAAAAGAAAGAGACGCAGCAAATGATAATAAAAAAGTATAGGTCTTTATAGACTGCTGGTCTTTTTTTTCACTACAATTCTAGGATTAAAATAGAGATAGGAGAAAGATATATATATAGAGAGAAGGGGGGATGGACAAGAAAAATGAAGAAAGGGAGTAAAGAAAAGAGAGGATTGAAGAAAAAGAGAGGGGTTTAGAGAGGAAATAGGGAAGATTGGAGAGAATAAGAGGGAAAGAGTTGCTCGAGAGATAAACAAAGAGAGATCGAAAAAGGAAGAGAGAAACGTTGTCTGGAGAGATTTGAGTTTTTTTTTAGCATGGCCAATCCACAACAAGGTGGTTTCAGGCTTTCAGGTCCTTGCTTAGGTCAGTGCGCCTGTGGCGGGGCTCGAAACCGCAACAGATGAGTCCCTGCAGGTCTCGGCTCGGGGTGAATTCGCTATTTGTGCCACCAATGCCCCCATACAGAGGATAAAGGGAGTGAAGAAGGAAAAGAAAAAAGAGAGCGAGGTTTTTGAGAGAAAGAGTGTGTGAGAGAGAGAGAGAGACACAGAGAGAGAGAGTGAGATCTAGAAAGACAAAGAAAAACATTGCATAGAGGCGAGAAAGAGGAGGTGGGAGAGAAAAAGAAAGAAAGAGCGGTAGAAGGACAAAAACAAAACAAAAAAAAAAAGAAGAGAGAGGGACAGAGAGAAGGAGAAGGTGAAATAGAGAAGTGAAATCGATTTAGGGTTGAGGAGGGGTACAACCTTATAACAATAATCAAAGACGTAATACTTCTTTTCTACATGAATAGCTTGCGTGAAGTATTTGCTTGTATTAGGATATTTATGATATTCAACTGCCAGCGCTTTAAAGTATGCACCATCAAAAAAAATTTTTTTTGCAAATTTAGTCATCGTTTTTGTTCTATAAAAAGGGGGTAATTGATAATCATTACATGTTAAAATAAGGTTACAGAACTGCATAACAAAGAACAAATTGCCTATAACTTGGACTCTCCAATCAGCCGTTGGTTTTGATCAAGTAAAATTTTGTATAAAACAAAATTCATTACAGATAAGTTTTTGAGTTTTTTGTATATAGCCAGTCCACAACAAGGTGATCTCAGGCTTTCAGGCCCTCCGTCAGGCCAGGGCGCCGGTAGCGACAGAAGGGTCCCTGCAGATCTCAGGGCGGACTCGCAAGCCACTGTGCTACCGACGCCCCCCTCATTACAGATAAAATTTACATTATTCAAAAAATTTTATGCAATAGGTGCTGGTGTTCGTAATCCAAATCATCTCCTCTTGTAACCCAAAAGAGGGAGAGCTAGTAAGGCTTGGTGTTCAATGCATTCTTCTTTTCCATATTACATTCCTACAGGGCTCATCAACCATTTCTTTCTCTTTTTTTTAACTTCAGAAAAATTTTATTTTTTGCTTTATTTTAAACATAGTCGTTCTAATTTAAGAGGAGAGTGCGTCAATTAATGTGTATAGAAATATTCATAATTTTGACAATATTGTCTCTTAACTAGATCTAGTATCTACACATCTAGATTAGTCTTGGTTATAAATCTTTTGTAAGGTATACTGCATAGCAAAAAAAATCCAGTTTTTCTAGATCCAGCCTCATTTTGGAATATACAAACTTCTAATGTAGAAAACAATCAGGACATACTGTTAAATAACAGATCATTGGTTGGCTATAGATGCAGGTTTCAAATTTTATACGTTCTAGATCTATAGGGTTTTGTAACGCTGGCCTTTTTTTTTTTTTTTTAACTGAGTTTCACGCACAAAAAAATATATCCCGATCAGACAGTCATAAAAAATGTTTGTTTGTTTTTTTTTTGTTTTCTTTTTTTATTTTTAATTTCTCCTAGGAATTTACATAATACGCTAGTATAATGAATTGCAGCACCACTTCAGGCCTTTGAACTGTGAACAAGTCTGTACAGATTGCCTATAGACATCAACTTCTTTTTTCATATTCTTCTTCTTCGTCTTCTCCTTATTGATATTATTATTATTATTATTATTATTATTATTATTATTATTATTATTATTATTATTATTATTATTATTATTATTA
>BLXT01006120.1:1696983-1708970 GCA_019648995.1 Plakobranchus ocellatus
GAATGCGAAAGAACCTCGACGCTCATAACTATTATTAAAAAGAGAAGTAAAGTTACGTTTAAAAAGCACTATAAAAGTGAATGTGAGGGAGGGAGGGAGGGAGGGGGAGAGAGAGAGAGAGAGAGGATACCTAGGTTGGCAGACTTTAATGCATTGTTTAACATACCAGTATAGAGACCTACAAAAAAAAGGAATTTTAAAAGTGGAGCCAGGCATCTCGGTTGGTATTATGGAGAGTTTAGTTTTTATCATCATACTTTAACTGTTTCATCCTAAAATATATGCATAGTCTGCACCCCAGTTTCTCTGATAAAAGAGCAAAGGTTGACTAAAGGGTTGGAGAACAACCTCTGATTTCTTTGATCTTTTGCTGATATGGCTTACTACACTAGGCCTTGTACTGGATCTGCAATTATACATGTACGTATGCATTACCATAGCTTACTTGTTTGCCTATCATGGAAGATGTAATTACACTATGTATTTTTTTGAATCACTGTGTTCAGAGCCGGAATAAAAGGCGGTTTTCGTTGTTTTTTTTTTTCCAAACATTGGTTTATGATCGGGCATTAGAGTTACAAGCTGTGACGGCTGTAAATAAGTGTGGCAAGAAACTTAGGGAATAAAACAACAACAAAAATTTTATTGACTATTGGATTAATGTTTTGCAACACCGATAGCCAATTCTCACCGGTACCGAAGATCCATTTAAAGAAGAAAAAAAACAATAGACGTCATAAAGCGGTTTTCGTGATATTTATGGAGAGACGCTTTATTTAATTGCGGGACACTGTGCAGACCTCTTATTCAAGGATTAGCGTTCATAGCGAACTCAAGACGCGGGACATCGCTCGCGCAAATAAAATAGCATTGATATTTGAATCGCCCGCACGTCTGGGTGTACATAGTGATAGCGGGTGAGGCTGGGCTGAACCCTTCGGGATAAACAGGCTGATTCTAATAGAAAAACGGCTTTGTCCAAAAGAAATTTTGTTTTGCTAGAGAGTAGTCCACCTAGATTCCTTTTAAGTACAACACACGGCAAAAAAGACCACTGTCGTTAAAATCAATGAAAGGAAATCAAGCGAAGTGATCAGTAAGTTGAAATTGCACCAAGAAAGGTTTCATTTTTCTTCACGGATGAGTCTTCCCACATCCATGTATATTTTGGCATAATAAATGGAAAGTTACAGATTCCTGGATCAGCAAACCTACCAGAAACAGACATGGTGGCACCGTTTCTTTTTGTCGCTGATGAGGCCTATCTCCTCATGCATTGCCTATAAAAGCCACATGGAGGAACATCCCTATCCTCAGAAAAAGAATGTTATCGAGATGTAGAAAAACGGTGGAATGTTTATTTGGAATTTTAGTCTCCAAGTGGCGTGTTTTAAACACTCTCATTGAAACGACTGCTGAGATTGTTAAGAGAATAATTAAATGTATTTGTGTATTGCACAACGTGATTATTGACAAAGATGGCGTGAGTCACAATTATACTGACATTTTTTTAGACATCCATGATGTGGTTTGTGGGATCGAAGTGGTCGACCAAGCAACAATGCAAGATCAAGAGATATTTTCACTACATATCTATCAAGCCAGTCATTATTGGCTTACAATAACCGTGAAATGTGAAGATGTCCAAATTTCATGTCATTAAATTTTTTTCACAGTAAAATGCTCTTATCCGCCTGAACATTATCAAAGCATTAGCAACACAACTTTGAAACTTTATCGAGAAGTGATAGACAGAGAAAGAGAGAGATAGACAGAGAGAAAAGAGCGAGAGAGGGGGCGGAGGAAGAGTGAGAGGATCAGAGAGAGAGAGAGAGAGAGAGAAAGAGAGAGAGAGAGAGAGAGAGAGAGAAGGGAATTGAATGAAAAGAGAAGAAATATATAGCATTTACTTGTGTCGCAATTTCATAATCATGTTTTACTTGGAAAAAAAAGCAAAACAAAAAAAAGTTAACTCTTGTACATACCGTCGGCATTTATTTCTTGGCTGATGTCCTTCCATGCCTTGTCTAGGACAATCCTGTTTGCATGGTCTTTTCTTCTTTCATCCCATATGCAAGGCCATTTAAATACAGCTGTTATAAAGACATTTATATCCATGGCTTTCATAAAAAGCCGTTAAAATATGATTTTTGGAAGTTTAGATCTGGAAATAAAACTCACAAAATTAGCAACAGATCCAAACCACAGCTACTGAGCTAGCCTTTAAAAATACACCACAGTCCAACAGTCCATCACAAACTGCGCGTGGGACTCGAGAAAAGAATCTAGTTTTGATTCTGGAAAAATACCGCGTAGCGGGGCGCGTTTTCAGCGCCTAGAGACTGGCATTGCCTATGAACACACACGAATCAAATAGAGCTATTTTCCCCGCGTGAGTCGACTCGCGTTCGCGATCAATCACCTCTTGCGTTTTCTATGAAAGCACCTTAAGGTGTAATTTTGACCCTGTCGGCATAATAAATTACGCGTAAAACGTAATGTTGGCAGGTCTGTAGGCCCCTTGAAACAATATACCTTCCTTATCTATAGTTCAACTGGATCTACGGACGTTTTCGGTTTTAAAGTAAGATTTTCAACTGATCTTGAATGGATAGCAGAAAGCAATATTCAACAGTATGGGGGACAAAAAAGGAAATAAATTGAGAGAAGAGACCACAACCTTCAGGAAAATCTGCAATCTACAAAGCATAATCATGTCTAAAGTTGTTCATGTGCTAACATCACTTCCTGATCCCCGGAAGGAAACCGTCAAGCACCTGAATGATGCAATGACGAAAATTTTTAGGAGCGATGAAAGAAACAAAAGCAAAAAGTGTAACTGTAACCTTCAGAAACTGGTGGCTTGGGAATGATTGATACAGATAACAGCAATGATTTATTAAACATGTTACAATTTCTCGCTTTAAAATAATCGACGAATTTATGTTTTGTAACCAATTTTCAGGAAAGTACCCGCAGATGATTATAGAAACACTTTCATACGATGGAATGATAAGATTCAGAGCGAGATGCAAACTACTTTTACACTAGATGTCTCCGTCTATCAGATCCCCCACCCCACCCCCTTCCTGCTAAAAAAAAAACGCCTCTTAATAGCTTTGATAGAAGGTCTGTGCCCTGTGCAGGTCAAGTACTAAGGACTGAATTTTTCCAAAACTGTCATCTACTTTGTTCACAACTCAGTAGTGATCTCAGGGATTCAATTCATTTACAGTCTCACTCTATTTGAAAGTGTCGATGGCTCAATGGATAGTGAATTTGCCCTTAAATCTGCTGGGACCCTTCTATTGCAGTTTCCAATCCTCAAACTTGTGCACTGCCCTGACGGAGGGCCTGAAAGCACGAGGTCACCTTGATGTGGACTGGACAAAAACCAAACTTTCTCTCCCTCCCTCCTCCTCCCTCTCTTTCTCTTGCAGCTTGCGCAAGGCCTATTGCAATTCGTTAAATAAGAATCAGATAAAAATTTTTGGGGGGTTTATGAGTATTTTTTGCACTTTTGTTTTCAGGGTGCCCCATTTCTTGAAAAGTAATGATAATTAATTATTCTAAGTCAAATATTGGCCACAACATTAGTAACGGACTAATACTGCAGATTATTTCCCTCACCATTGCTTAGCAGAGCTGCCAACCTAGAAAAATCGAAAGCTGTAATCTCAAGAATCAAAACCTTTAATCTGGACCTAAAACTGTAATCTGTAATCTATAAATTTTATTACCTAATTTGTGCACACTCATCAATTTTGAAGCAAACTGTACAACATAGAAAAAAATAGGCATAAGGTAAGAATCTAAGAGTAACTAAGACTCCTCTCCCTAAGTATTGCTTGAAATTAGTTAGGGGATGCAAAATAAAACAAGAAACAAAACCACGATTTCAATACTAATCCAAATTTCTCTTACAAAATAGAGATAATGAATGCAGTTAAATATATTTTAGAGATATATATACTGATCTTAAAAACGACTATAGAGGGGAAAAAAAATTCCTGGGATCTTTGTTTATGTTTGTATTGAAGCATTTGTCAACTTAGTTCACTAGATTCTAGACTATTTAAGCAAACAAAATGAAATGATGGTGGTCATATGTGTCAATTCCTCAAAATAAAATTTCCCTTTACAACATAAAAAATAGATTGCAATGAAGGTGTCCTTGAAATCAAATTGTTATATCCAATTTATATTTGTTCGACACCATTTTTAATTTGTTAAACATATTCCTGCTTTAACAACCACTAGGCCTATTTGAAGTACATATTGTCGCAAGTGCCAGTATTAGTACTACCAACATCATAATAAGTAAAGTGGATTACTGGTAGTGATAAAGCGAGGGAGAGAACTATGAGAAAAGAAAGTAAGCATTGAATACAATGATTGAAAACGGGCGATTCTTCAAAGCCATAATAATCAATATTGAAAATCAAACAAAAATAAATATAATTTTAAGGTTATAGTATTTGTACCGATATAGAACTGTATCGACCAGAAGCATGTTAAAAAATAGAAACCTCTTTAATTTGCGGTACAAAAACGAAATTAGAAAGAAGCAAAAGTGAAAGTCCTGAGCAAACGAAAGTAAATTAATCTAAATTCATCTAGCGCAAAGAAAGTAAGAAATATCGTAATTTTGACCTAAAAAAAATGTAATACGTAGTTTTGGCTTGAAAAACGTAATTTATTAGGCCTATGTTTTCTCATAACAGTTGGCAGCTCTGCTAGTGTAATTATTACTGTGGGTAATGCAGGTGTTCTAAAACTAGTTATAGTCAAATATAAGTTATGTCACACGCAGAATTTGTCAAATAGTAATATACATTTAGCTTGGTGCAATACTTTCTTAAAACTGAGGGCGGATGTCCTTGGTTCGTCTTTTCAAAAACTGTTTTAGCCACCTTACCATGAAGAAGCAATCTAAGGGATTCCTTTCAGATATGCATATTGTTTTGTATTCTTTAACTTTACACGTCCTTTATTAAGTCTCTTTCTCCAGCAGATCTTTCTTGATGTTCTCTACCAGACCACTCCTAATTTGTGATAGAACTACTAATTTTTTTAATCTAAAGAATGCTAACAGAACTTCGTCCATCATTCTTGAGCATAGTAAGTAAATGGTCTTTACAGGCAGAATTGATATAGCAGTGCGGCATTTTTAATGCCATTAGACAATAAACTACTGACAGCAGGGAAAAAATTATAAAACTGTTTGTGTCATAAAGGGTGTTCTCCTCTTTATGTTCAGGTGTGCTGATGGGTACCTGGGTGGGTTTAATCTCAGAAAAGGAGGTCTTTGCCGATGTCAAGGCAAGTTTCCAAGCCAAAAAACCACGAGCTTGTCAAGATACCGAAATAACCCATCCTGACATTGACCTGGTGGGAGCCACATATGAAGGCAGATGCCAGACATACAGGGCACTGTTGTCTATCACTGAGCCACCCATGACTGAAGCCCTTTGCAGAATGGTGTAGAGGTGAGTGTGCAAGCCACTATGCCCCCAAAACCTCGATAAAAATTCAAAAATTCACAGACCATTTCCTTTCATAATAGGAAAAAAAAAACCCTGACAATTTAGACATGAAGCCTTTTTACTTCATGGATTGATTGTATCTGCATCCACAAAGTTGGAAAGATTGATAATATTCGCAACCATGAGGTTGGATAAATTGATTGCCTCTGCAGCCAATAGACAGGATTGGTGGACTGTCTCAGCAGCCAAGAGACTGGATGGATTGTCGCAGCAATCACGAGGTTGGATGTACCGGTACTGATTGTCTCAGCAGCAAAGAGGTTGGATAGATTGATTGTCTCTACCACAAAGACATTGAATAGATAATTGTGTCTGCAACCAAGCGAACAGCTTGATTGATGGTCTGTGAAATGAAAAAGATTAGATGCATTCATTGTCTCTACATAGGTTATAGCTAAGAGTTTGGGTAATGGATTGTCTCTGTAACCAAGAGATTGAATTGATTGTATGTATTATTAGTCCCTTGTTTACTAAAACGGGAAGACCCATAACACATCACAATTCTGCTTTTGATATACGATAGACACAACGTTATCACGATTTGAACACCATGAAAATTAAACAATTGAAGTAGAAACTCTGGAGCTTTAGATTTGAACAAAGAGGTGAAAACCAAAAGTGTGAAATTGCAGTATCTGATAATGTAAAATGAAGAGGATGAAAATCAAGGAACATGAATCGAGGGAAAGAAATGAAAAGGTGATAAAACAAAGAAAAAAAGGAGAAAAAACAATAGGATGCTCATATAGATAAGAGGGAAAAACAATAGAAAGTAAAAGGAGAAAATGGACAGAAAGGAAATATTTGAATGCGGCTTCGCCTTGAATTCCACAACTTCGGGGTTGTAAAAATTCAGGTCATTTCTTTGATATACCGTATTCAGATTGAGACTTATGGTAACTTCTATATTCTTTATTCCAAAAATGTACTTGAAATTGGTGCAGTACTAAACACGAAGAAAAAGTCATCCGCATCTTCTTCCACACAAATGATAGTAAGCTTAATCAGTGTGTTAGATTTAGCGGACCATAAACAAAATACGAAGGTTGACGGCCAACTAAACCTAACACAATGATTATTCACAACACCTTGTTTGGAAGGTGAACAAAGTGATTTGAGCTTGTGAGAAACTGCTCGGTTTTCTGAGAATCAGAGTGCTGCAGAAAAGTCAGAATCAGATTTTTGTTGGCAGACTGACATCAGACTGAGCGACAGACTGCATAAGTCACTTTAAGTCTGATGATGCAAGGCTTTCCTCTGATAGATCCAGTAGTGATTGATACACTGTGAGTAGCTGCAACACAGACAGCATTGAATGAAAGGCTAGGGTTGATAGATTTGATGACAAAAATCGGAAGAGAAATTACCAGGCATGTAAGAAAAACTTGGGGTCAAAGACAAAAGCTGAATGAACAAGCAAACCTTCTATGTGAGGAGTAGAAAAAAACACAGATAAGGAAGAAAAGAACTGAATTTAGAAAGTAACACATTACATATCAAGTGGAAAAACATCCAAATAAAAAGTTAATGACAAATATTAAGTGAATGAATGAATGAATGAATGAGAAATAACATAAAAAGATAAAGATAAAAAATCAAATAGTGAATGATTTTAATGTGAGAGAGCATGTACAGTAATTATGTGGTCAGACTTTTGGCCTCCTCTAATCGGCTGTAATACCAGACAACAGAACCAAATACCAGCTCTTACCAGGGGTGGAGTGGAGTTGGTCATTTTCAGTATTTTGGCACAGTTCAGAAACATCATTCTGTAATATGAACTCAGCAACATCAGCTCAGCTGAGATTCATTCACGTTCCTTGTGTCATCCTTAATTAAATTATGTTTGGGTGTGAGTGTATTTGTATCAGAGATTCTGTTATTACTATTGTGGTTTGTGAAGATAAATTCACAAGGCCAGAGCAGGGCTAGAACACAAGATATATATATATATATATATATATATATATATATATATATATATATATATATATATATATTTATATATATATATATGAAAAGCTTAGAAAAAGAAATGTGAAGATTCGGGTATTTCTATACAAATAGAATTCCTCTAAGCAATCTATCATGAAGAGGAAGTGACCCCCAAGAACGATATGTCTGTTATCCTGTAGTATTTACTCCTAGTGTTTTGAAAATCTGGGCCTCTAAAATAATATGCTGGAATGTGTTACAGCTGCTGCAAACATGGCAAATGGCTAGTGCTCATTGTGAAAGTTATAGCTCTAAGTGGGACATGTCTGGTGCAAGCTGATCCTACATATTACATTTTCCTGCTTCGTTTATTGCTTTTTTGTTGTGCAACTCTTTCCTCCAGGTTGGGGGATATTTCATGGAGCATATTTTCACCCCCCTCCCCCCTCACCAATTTTCTTGACCAAATAGTGTTGATATATATGAATTATTGATGGGTTTTAGATCAGACCAATATGTGCGTTTTTGTGACAAAAGGAAGCTGTTAAAAGCCACATTAGAACCAGCTTGTCAATTTCTCATTTCCCAGAATACCTAAAAGAACAGGGATTTGAGAAAGGAGGCATGATTGAGGGATGGACATTTTTAATTAGATTATAGAGACACCTAACGCATCCAATATTCATGGGAAAATTAAATGGTCTTGCAGTAGCACAGCATTTGTTACGATAATATTGCCCAACACATAACTGGTAGCGAAAAATAATTTTTTTGTAACATAAATCTGTACTCTATTTATGATTAATACTTCTGGATCATTGTATTTAGTCTGCCAGCTGGGATCAATTGAAACTCACGATGAGTGATCCTTACAGATGTCAAGGTGAATTTACAAAATCCAACAGCCCAAAGCTCACCTAGATACCTAGATGCCCTATCTTGGCATTTACATGACAAAAGCGTCATTCCAATCAATGCATGTTCCCCAGATACAGATGCTGGTATCTTCTAAAATGCCACACTCAACTGAAGGCCATTGCATGATACTGTTAGGGTGGGTTTGCAAGCTGTTATGTCACCAATATCCCCGATAAAAAAAAAAGAAAAAAAAAAGATTTTGCAGAACTTTTCCTTAAAAACACTAAAAGGGCTCAAAATAAAGACATGAAATCTTTTTCAAACCTCTAATAAAAGGAAGTTAAAGCTTGGTAAACTGATCTCTGCTACAAAGAGATTGGATGGATATTGTTTTTATCACCAAAAGCTCAAATGGAGTAGTGACAAAACAGATTGCATGGAGAGATTATCTGCCACTTAGAAACTGGACGAATTCATTCTCTATTTTATCATTAAATTAGACATTGGCAAAGATTGGTTCTCTGTGTAACCAAGAGATTAAATGGATTGATAGTCTCTGTAACCAAGAGAATGGATGGACAGTTGTCTCTGTGACAAAGAGATTGAATAGATTGTCTCCAGAAATCAAAATATTAGACACACTGATTATCTCTACATACCACCATGAGATTGTGGTCGTAACAAAGAGCTTTTAATAATTGATTGTCTTACAACAGTCCATTCTCTATTAAGATGGAAAGGCGAATTTCAAAGCGGTAAACAGGATCAAAACTTGGAGTCAGTGAAATTGAAAATAATTTAACTGGGAACTTATGAGTTTTTAAAATTGAACTTTCAAAGGAGCAAAAACTTTAAACATAATATATCAATATATTATATTTGGATAATCACACAATATGCAGAAAATGTAAAATGAAGAAGATAAGTGAAGAACACGAGGCCCCGGAAAATAACAGATAAATAATGACAGAAATTATAAAGAGCAACATAAAAAAAAGCCTAATAATAAAGATGCATGGATTTTTAAAAAGTAGGATAGACAGTAGAAAATCAAAGGAAAAAAATAAACACAAACTACATATCTGAACACAGGTTAGATTTGAATTTCACAGCTTTAGTGTTGTAAAACTTCAGGTATTTCTTTGATATATCGGTACAGCATTCAGATAGAGACTTAGAGTAACCTCTAGCTCTATATTCTTTATTCAAAAAATGTATTGCAAGTGGTGCAGTACTAAACACGAAGGCAAAGCCACACATGTCTTCTTCCACTCAAATGTAGTAAGCTTAATCAGTGTGTTAGATTTAATGGGCCATAAACAAAATGTGAAGGTTGACGGCCAACTAAACTTAACACAATGATTATTCACAACACCTTGTTTGGAAGGTGAACAAAGTGACTTGAGCTTGTGAGAAACTGCTCAGTTCTGAGAATCAGAGTGCTGCAGAAATGTCAGAATCAGATTTTTGTTAACAGACTGACTTCAGACTGAGCGACAGACTGCATAAGTGTGTTGATACACGGCTTTCCTCTGATAGATCCAGTGGTGATGGATATACCGTGAGTAGCTCCAACACAGACAGCATCGAAGGAAGGGTAGGGATGATAAGTTTGATGAAAAAAATCAGAAGAAAAATTACTGAGACAGAAAGAAAAAAAGAAACAAAAGAAATAAATATGAATGAAAATGCAAATGTAAAGAAATTCCATGAAAGGAGAACGTAAAGTATGAATAAAAAGGAAGAAATGAATATAACGACACAAATTATGCTATCAAGTAGAGAAAAGCGAATGGCTTATTGAATACTTGTATATGAGAAATCACATCAAAAGAGGAAGAAAGCAGACATGCAAAAACAACAAAAAGGCTAAGAAGACATTTTCCAATCAGCAGCTGCACTGGATAAGGAAAAAGGGGCAAAAGCCTCTATTAATCAAGGCCAGTACAAAACCTGAGTTCTGAAAAGCTGCTTGAATGTCTGTCCTCCACTAATGTGAATCAAA
Source organism: Plakobranchus ocellatus (assembly GCA_019648995.1). NCBI lineage: Eukaryota > Metazoa > Mollusca > Gastropoda > Plakobranchidae > Plakobranchus > Plakobranchus ocellatus. The sequence goes on from BLXT01006120.1 coordinate 1,707,328, forward strand.
GCTTATGGCCTCACTCAAGCCGTGGAGCTGGGGAGATCACTACAAGCAATGATAAATCATTGCCCTCACATAATGTGATTCTTGTGTTAATTATATGTGAATGTGTGTGCTTGTCTTGTATGATGTAAAATTCAAACTCTGTAAAATTCATCATTTGAAAATCACCGACATGGAGATATATAGATAATTACAATATATACTGAACAGAGCAGAGTTATAAAAGATGCAATTTTTAAAAAGATATAACGAGTAATTGAAATAATCTTTCATATGGAACAAAAAGGGGGATGTTTTGGCTTTAAAGATTTGTATCTTAATGCAGATATCAGCGAAATCCATCTCAAAAACCTTGGATGTTATTTTTATCCAACAAAAGGAGAATAACTACAACCAATGATAGAATCGACAATAGAAATACATGTAACAACCACATGCAATGTAATCAACGATTAGGATTCCCACAAAAAAAAAGAAAATGCAATGAAACAGCAATGATTATTGGGTTTTTGTTTGTTTTATATATCAGTGGAGTATTTTTAACCATCATGCCTGTGACTGTATGTTGTTGCTAATTTTGTTCAAACTTGATAAAAGCTTAGAGCCAGACATTTTCTTTTGCTTTGCTACCTTCAGTTTTGTAGGCAGATTATTTGGATGTTTGACCACAATAAAGATGCGCCATCTCTCACTCCAAAAGTTAAGTAACAAATATGTTCAATCAAACCTCTAACCAATTTTTGGATACAGAGTTGAATGAATGGTATTTGATAAATTTATTTTAGAATATTTTAGATGAGACCATTGTTGGTGTTTCATAATTCTGATTTCTCTGCTTCTTCCTCTTTTTTTTTAATTTCTAAAGGCTCTTCATTTTCTTTTTGTGTGTGTGTGGTTTTTTTTTTCAAGTTTTTATTAGAGTCATATTTGCTGCCTTGATATCTTTATTATTTGATGTTTTAGTGTAGCTGCCCCTTGCAATGCTTCTGATCGTTGTTATTAGTTTTATTTATTTATTTTTTGTTGTTGTTGCCAATATAGTTGTCCTTGCAGTAATTTATGCAGTTCTTTTGTCATTTTAAAACTTTTTCATGACGATGTATAGGTTACAGTTAATGTTTTTACTATTTCTATTTACACTGTCTGTTTATTATTGTAAATGTTTTATGGAAAGATAATTATAGTTATGACTGGTAAAACAAACGTTCGATTCTTATTAAAGACTAAGCAGTAAACAGCCACGCATTTATACTATAATTACATGTATATCTTCTTCTTCATCTTCTTCTTCGCATCCTTCTATGATAGATTGTCAATAATTGTATTGGTTTTCCTAATTCTTCTTTGTGTACTTGTGAATGCAAATTTAATATAACCTGTTAAATGCTATTGAACTCAAGTTTGAATTTGCCTGAAATCTCGACAGGGAATCTCTAGTCTAGTCATTGAATGTTATATTTAAAACAATGTGACACGAGTGAAGTGTAAATCCAGTTGCAGAGCTGCCAACCATTGAAAGAAAACATAATAAATTACGCATTACGTTTTGGAGACTAATTTCAAGGCAAAAATACCATTTTTCTTTCTTGTGTATGATGTATTTAGACTTTATTTCACTTTTGTTTGCTTCTTCCTAGTTTCATTTA
>BLXT01006120.1:1720638-1736141 GCA_019648995.1 Plakobranchus ocellatus
GTCTCTCTACCTGTCTACTCCCATACAGCCTTTGTCTGGCTTCAATATTTCTTTTCCTCCTCTCACTCACTTCACTCTCTCTCTATCTATCTCTCGCTCGCCCTCTGTGCTTTTCATTGTCTCTTCCTATGTCGCTGCCTATCTTTGCCTTTTTCTCTGCCTCGTCTGCTTATCTATCTCTGTTGTTCTCTCTCTCTCTCTTTAATAAACACAGTGGCTTGCGAGTCCGCTCTGAGAGTGAGATTGCAGGTCGACTCCCGTCACCGGCGCTCTGGCCTGACGGATGGCCTGAAAGCCTGAGATCATCTTGTTGTGGGCTGGCTATATATAATTATCAAACCTATCATAAATAATCGAATGGTTTTTTTCGTTAAACAAGTGGGTTATCAAAAGCGGTTTCTTTTTAGGACAATGTAAAAAGTATAGAATTTTTCACAAACCAGAACTCAATTGCATAAATTATCCTTCCAATAACTCAGCAATAATGTTTTTATTTTTTTTAAACGTTGCCTAATATTTTACATGTATTCATATTGGAACTAGAGTTGACGTTGCATGTTGACTATCCCATTCTGTTATTAAGTGATGTCAAATTTATGGCACCCAGTTGCGGAAGACGTCGATGGCGAATTCGAACGCGCACCTAGCAGTTCAAAGTTGTGTCCTCACTTTCCCATTGTTTTTTTTATCTGTAGATTGTTATTGTATTGCTGCTTTATTGTTGACATAAGCAGCAGCAGCAGCAGCAGCAGCAGTAGTAGTAGTAGTAGTAGTAGTAGTAGTAGTAGTAGTAGTAGTAGTAGTAGTTGTAGTAGTAGTGGTGATTGTGGTTGTGATGGTTGCAGTTATTATCATCATTATTTCCGTTACACTGTTACTATATTTTGCTCAGCCCAGTCGCCAGTATCACATGTTTACTACTATTAGCAGCTGGTGCAATATAAAATAAAAAGACATAATCATTATTATTCTCTGGTGTATGGAGCCACTTTAAGTTTATGATTAAATCCGGCTCTGCGGGATTGATACAGGTAATAGCATTATGCTGTGGTTTTACGTGTATAAATGAACACATAGTTACACAGCTGCAATCTCTTACTATTATCTAAAAGTTGAATGAATTACTAAAAAGTACGAAAATAAAAACTAAGCATAAACAAACGAGTTGAAAAGTAAAAATACGTTCTTTTGGGCACGGCTAAGATTCACATGTTACACAGTGTAGGTATGCTGATTTGCGAAAACTGACAAGTAGAGAGAATATAATCAGCACAATCGCTTTTGTGCTCCACAATTATCGTGTTTGTTTTCTTCCTAAGCAAAATAAACAGTGAGCGAACTCACTACGTTTTAAATTAAAGGGAGAACACTTAAAAGTTGCCTGAATGAAATAGAAAAGGGAAATAAATTTAACTTTCCTTTTTAATTTTGTTTACAATTACTGTATTAAAGAAATGGTTAAATATTGGGCCTTTTTTTTTTTAAAGTGTTTTACGTGTCTTACTCAATTGTTCTTTCTTTCAATAACTATCTAGAGACCTTAATATTTAGATATAGACAAATTATCCTGTCCTTATCTCTGACTAATAAGCTATCTTGGGAACTCTCCCTTTCTGTAGCTATTTATATATGTGTTACACACAATGAGAGAGAGAGAGAGAGAGAGTGAGTGCCTATCAGAGTGATTTGCATAGGAACTAGCTTCTGAGCCCCAACGGTGTCTAGAGCCCGTAAAACGGCCGTGGTTCACACATTCTGTCGGTCTGCGCTTCCCGACATTATGCTTTGGGTCTAGTGTGGTTCCTCCCATTATGACGCCGGGATACACATGTGTATCAATTTTTGGTCCGCTTGGTTGCTGGCGAGGGAAGCTTTGTCGTACCGTGGGTGAGAAGTCCATGGGCTACGAGCACAGGCGCTAGTGTGTTCAGCAATGTGGTGTCAGTAGGGCGGCCTCGATCGTTCCATGGAAACATGGAACACGTAATGGTGTGCGATGGTTGGCTGGAAGCCGACGCCATCACCCCCTCGGCTAAATTTTTGATTACCTCCCTTTAATTCATTGAGTTTGTCCACTTTAAAAATAGTAAGATCAAGGGAGATAAAAATTATAAAATATGATTGATAAAGCACCCTTTTTCTCAGACAAACCGACAATGATATGTCTTCTTTGATATCCCTTGTGATTTATCTTTTCATAAACAGAAATTCTGACAGGTATGTAGGAGTTATTGGTTCAAGGTATCGTTCTGTTTGCTTGCTTTTTGCTGGCTTCTGTGCAATCAGTTATATTGTTAATATTTTTTTTTTTTAAGTCACCGTTTACAAATAACTACTCTCTGGAAGTCAGAATTGTTTGTCAAATTTCTTTTGGGCCGATCCGAACAATTGACAATAAACATCTCCTTCCTTTTTTCTATCTCCTCTTGTTATTTCTTTTCTCTAGCTCCCCCGGGGCGTCAGTAGCACAATGGCTAGCGAGTCTGCCCTGAGATCTGCAGGGACCCTTCTGTCGCGGGTGCGAGCCCCGCCATTGGCGCCTTGGCATGACGGAGGGCCCGAGAAAAATGAGTAAGTCTCAGGATGAGAGCAGGATGAGTAAGTCTATGCGATAGTATAAAATTGCCCAAGTGATTTTATCCCCATAATGTGAGTGAGTGATTGTGTGAGTGTGTGAGTGTGTTCTGTGACGCCCTACAAAACACGTAGTAAGAACTGTGGACTCAAGTCAATAATAATAACGACTGTGAGCTCTTCAAGGCTTAATACAATGTCTACTACAAAGTTTACTAATCGTATCTTAAATTGTTGTGTATCTGAGCGAAAGGGTGTGAAAGTGAGTGAAAAAAAAAACAAAGAAAAAAATACAATAGCAAATGAAAAGAGACGCAGGCAGCTAGACATAAGACTTAGCTTATGCTCACCTCAGAAACACTCACATTAATTCATTGAGCATTGGCCTGATCTAGTTTATCTAAATCTTTAGCATAAGAATGCTTAATTCTTGGTTCCTAGCACTGTCTCAGGTTGGTAAACTCTCAGTAAAAAAAACAGCCCCCCCCCCCCAAAAAAAAACCAACAAAAAACCAACCCAAAAAACCATGTTTATCTGTTATGATTATATATATGCAATTCATGGCCCCATTTTTTTCTGCTGTATTTAAGATAGACTGTTGATGTCACTTTGTCATAATCGCCAACAAAATCACAAGAACAGACCAATGTAAGATTTTATTCTTGTATGAAAAACATTTGTCCGTGTTTTTTTTTTTTTTAATTTATTTTCAGTGCAAAAGGAATGTTACTGTAGGATACAATCAAAAGCAAAAAAATAAAAACAAGGCAAATAAAATAACTTGTAAGAGGCAAACTTCATTTGCAGAGACTAATTAAAATTCTCTCTTCCTATTAGCAAGACTTACGAACACAATTTCACAATTCGGCTGCATACAAACATATCAATAACAATCTTCAACATCAAATCTCAATCAGTATTCTTGCATGATTCAAAATGAAATAACTTTCTGTTTCTTATCTATCTGCTGCATTTTCATCAAACATATTATTCGACATAAAAATTGTATTGTAAGAAGTGCCAATATGAGAAGAAAAAAAAAGATATAAGCACATATCCAATGAATACTATTACATAATTTGATTTCTTGATGCGAAAGCAATAGAATATTTTGTTTCAAGACTGTTCCCATTGAGTTGTGAGTCACGTTTTGAACATTTCAAACCACTGAGACATGATACAGCCTGAAACTACTTTCTGTGAACATTGCAGGGGCGATATGTTGATCAGGTGTCAAGACAAAGCTTTTAGACTTCTGTAAAGAGCATCAAAACAAAAAGCAACAACTTAAAATTCTTTTTTTTTCCCTCAAAATAAATATATGAGACAGCCCAATCATAAGGACCATCTTTAACATATTAAGTTTACAATCATGTTTGAGTTGGGGCTCTTTCAAAAAAAAGATATATTATATATGAGCCACAGTCAAAAAACTGGCCATTGCTTAATTCAATGTCAAGCCAAGCTGAAAAAGTTCCGCGTCACAGAAGAATTTACATGTCTACATATATAAGTGGTCTCTAAATACTTTTGTGCTTTGCAAAAACAAGACCATCTTCAACAAAATTGGTCTCAAATTAAAGATATAGGTTCATTTTATCATGTCACAAATCCCATTGGCTTAAACTGCTTTTACATTCATGGCAGCCTCATGACCTCATACAATTCAAGACCAATAAAACCTGAAAATTTATGCTCTAAAAAGTAAAAATGCCACGGCTTATTTATGAACTGTAGAAATTGTTTCCGTGATTTAAAAAAAAAAAACAAATGGCAGGAGCCCAGGGCCTAAAATGACCTGAAACAAATCAAGATTGCCTTAAGTCTAATGTTGTACATTTTTTGTCAACTGTTACACTACCAGTTTTACCTGGTATTGCACTTAAACTTTTAAATGCCTGGAATGGAAGAATGTTTCCTGATGAGATCAAACTGCCGCATTTTTCATTGTTACGACGCATCAACGGGGCTAAGACATGTGTCATACTGTCTTTGTTTTAATGATACGATCGTTATTATAGAGCTTATGATTAATGCAACTGTCAAGGTCGCATTTCTCTTTGATTTGTGAATGTTTGTTTTTAATATAATTTTTTAACAATAAATTAGAGGATTGGAGACATTTACATATGAACCTAGCTAAATTACAGCAAATTGGCCACAGCAGAACTGATTGTTTGGGTTCCAGTCACTGTCACATACACTATGAAAGACACTATGATTAGCAGTTTGTCATTTCTCAAATCTAATACTAGCAGAAGCTGAAGAGAATGCCAAATAAAAACCCTGCAACAGAACTGCATCATCTGCTCTGAGTCAAATGTACCCATTATCAATGCTCCAGCTGCAATGTTGGCCTCAATCCAGACCATTGTTTCCCGTTGCTCCATGCAAAAAAAGACTATCGACGCGGCCTCTATTGAAAGTTGGCTGAAAGCCCTGCACCAGGGCTAAAATGTTTAAAAAAAAAAAAAGAAGGCTGAAAATGGTCAAGCATAAAAAAGGACTGGAATTTACAGCTATGGCTCTCTATTTTTTTCCCTTTTTTTTTTAATTACACATCCAATGATAATTTTTCAAAAAAGGTGGAAACCGTCTTTTAATGAGCGGACAACAAGGTCGCGATAAGCAGAAATCTGCCTTTAGGTGACCCATTCCCAGCCTTGAAAAAACAACAACTCTTTTTCATCACCCCACCTCTGAAAAAAAAACAAAAAACAAAAGAAAAAACAAAAATAAAGCCAGTCCTTTTCAGGGCTAAAGGAAAACCTTTAGTGTGGCTATGGTCCTAAGCCCACAAAAGGAGAAATAGAAGAGGGGCTGTCCACTAAATCTAGTTTAGTCTTATTTTACTTGATACAACATATTACTTCCAAAAATTCTATTACATAAAATTTGTGATCAACAAACTAATATATGTTGTTGCAGTACATGTGGACTTTTTTTTTATAAACTAAATAGCCTAACATAGCATTTTTTTTCCTTCATAACATTAAAAAAAATGAATAAAATACCAAAAGCTTTTAAGAAAAGAATAAATTACACAGTGAAAATAGGGAACATAACACTAACAGCTTTAAGAAAATATATGCTTTTAATTTGATTATTTTTTTTTAAATTAAAACAAAGCAGTTCATTGGTCACTTAAGTGCACCACAGCAAATCACACAAAAGTTCTCTCCCATACCCCTGAATTTACATTAAACAAGGCCTGCCAGCCTCACACTTGAAGTCAAGATTGCCAGCAACACTGATGCCCTACAGGGATTAAATTATCCAAACATATCTTTCAAATTTTTTTTCTATATATCTAATAGCAACTGAAAATATATTATTCTGTCAACATTCTGTTGTGCCTCTCTCAGTTTTAAGCTGTAAATAGTCAGAGCCCAAAATTTAACCACACTGACTTAAAACAACACTAATAGATTTGCTTAACTTATAGGCAAGATAAAACATATCAGATATCTTATTTTGGGTAGGTTTGAAACTGTTATCACCATTGCAAAGAGAAATACTGCCACTTTATTTTTATAAATTAAGTTTTACACTTTTTCTCTGCCTTTTTTTTATCTACAGACTTCTTCAGAAATTAACAGAACAAAGACACATCTTTCATACATCAAAATTCAAAAAGATTTTCCTCACAGGTTAAATTTAGGATTTGGAAAAACAGGAGCTGATAGCTCAATATATAGACGTCATAAACTGAGGGCCAAGAAATTCTTTTCTATGATAAAGGAAAAAAAAAACCCACGACATGCAATATCAACCACTAACTAAACTGGAGAGAGCAGGGGCTGTAGGCCTATGCAACTTGAGGTCAAGTCAAATTTAGCTTAGTCAGTAAGTCACATTCAACAGAAGGGCACTTGGCTGGCAGGGGTGATTTGAAACATGGACACTTTATTAAAAAATTTAATATGAGTTGCAGTCCCACAAAATGAGCGGAGTTGTTGTTCTGCATGAAAGACTTTAAATGAAAACCATCAACTAGAGGGATGAAAACAACTCACTTCTCTATATAAAGACTTATGCTGTAGACTTTCTGTACATAAAGCATTAGAAATGTTTACTTTATCAATTTTATTATTATGATTGAATTTCATTGGTGTAGACCCCAACTCAACGCATTTTGTGAGGAAAAACAAAGTTTGTGCATAATTAAGATTGGGTTTTCTTGCCTGAATGATGCAATGATTTTAGTAGTCTTGTTTCCATGGTTACAAAACCAAACAAAAAAATTACACAATTTTATGTCAGCTTCACACTTGTATAAAAAAATTTTTATCTGAAAAACTATACGACACCCAGCTGACAATCTAGCTATATCTAAATTTTTTTAAAATTGATAAGGAATAAGGTCAAGGTTCACCATCAAAATTGAATTTTACATTAGTGCAAGACTAGATCAAAATGCCTTAGAGTGCAATCAAGATAGGATACATTGATTTCTTGCTTTATTTGTTTTGTTATTTTTCTTTTTTCATTATGTGGTTTAGGCTTGCGAAACATCTTGAGCTTCTCTAAGGACATTGAATAGATCTACATTCATCGTTTTTTGCCAAGCTTCAAAACATCTTTTTTTTGCAGCTCGATTTTGGTTTTTTTTTATTTTAAACAGAGTCCTTGGGGGCCTTTGGTTTTTTTTTTTTTTTTAACAATCAACATTGCTACATTATCATTTTAACTTTCAAAAGAAACATGTTTGTTTGTCAGAATTTATTGCTTTGTTTACTTTTGAGTGGATCACTGGATGCCTCTGTGGTTTTTGTTTTTTTTCCAAAAATAGTTTAATAGTCCTCCAAATTTAAAATGATTATTAAATTGTTTTATGCTTTGCTTTATTATGGAAAACATTATAGTTTCATTTGTAGCATTTACGTCAATGACAATGAGCAATTACAGACGTATGAATAAAACGTTTTTGTGCTTCATTTGGTTGTTCACATTTTGATTTTATGCATGCTATAAGCGCACATTCATGACAAAATACCAAATTCTGTGGAGCACGATGATGATGACAAGTTGAAAATAGCTGAGATACAATTTAAAAATTAAAAGAAATAATTGTAAAAAGGTTAAGAAATTAAAAGAAATAATTTTAAAAAGAAGGGAAATGAGCTGATCAGAGGAAAGACGATTCACTCTTCAAGTCCGAGATCCTTGGCAACAAGCATGGCAGTAGTGCTGTGCATCTCATGACGGACTTTGTTAAAGTTGGCAATGGCCTGAGCCCTGGCTTCCTCCCATGCATTGAGGTCTCTATGAAAGGCAAACAAAATAGAGCTTATATACATATTCAACATGTGGAAAAAAGGCATATAAATGTCAGACTTTACCTTTCAATTAGAGTAAGACACAATGATTTTGCTACACCATTTTATCAACTGAAATTCATTTGTTTGCAAAAAGTAATATGTATAACATTACCTTACAGAAGTTAAGTGAGTTTGAATCCATAAGTCATAGTTTGAGAAAAGGCATTTAAATTTTTTTTTTTTTTTTTGGTTTTGAAATGTGTTGTCAAAACATTTTCAAAGCCAGTATTTTATTTCGAAATTAGTATGAAACTTTCTAGCTTTCTTGTTTTATAAAAATATTACATGCAAAAGTATGAATTTTTCAAATAAAAATACTATCTTATGAAATTTAAATAATGTAACATTTTTCTTTTCATGGTGAAAACCATATGACAGCAGCACCACTTATTAAAATAATTTTAATTTAATACAAAGGCTTTTCCTTTTCAAGTGTCATTTCTGACTTATTCATAGTGTTTTAAAATGATAGAGGTATATACATGCATATGTAGACCAATATTATAATTTTTTTTTTTTAAATGGAAAAATATACTGAATATGTGTAAAACAGCTATTAAGAACCCTTTCCGTTTAGCTAGCTCCAAGGAAAAGATTTGTAACATCTACCAAGATTCATTGCTCACTTTAGAAAAAAAAAGGATGGGTTTATAGAAAAAAAAAGGATGGGCTTGTGATAATACAGTATGACAAAGAGCTTCATTAAAAAGAGAAAGAGGAAAGCAGATAGAGAAAAAGAGAAGAGACTTAATTTAAAGGAAAAAAAAAAGCTGGAAGCAGAGACTAGATTGATTGACCATACTGACAGCTACAAAAATTCAAGATATATGTGTAATCATTATCATGCCTGACCACAACAGCTTATGAGCAAGGCACTTGATGATGATAGTGTTTGTACAAATCTGAAAATTCATTTTTGCTTCTTAAAACAATTCTTTAACCTCACTTTATTTTACATGCATATTATGAAGACTAACTTATACTAACTTATAGACAGGTCGGACAAATTTCATCCTCCCTTGTTCAGTGACAAAATTGAGAGCAAGAGGTATGCAGTCCACCCATCTGGCTTTTATGCACAGGCGAAGCCATCTGGTAAAAATGAAACCAAAAACAGACAAATTTTATTCACAACACACAATAGCAAAAAGTGGCAACAGTCACAAAGCAAAGAAAAACAAAACGATCTTATTGGTGCATTGCATAAATAAATGCACTGGTCTCCAGGTAAGAAACTACTAGAAGTATAATCCCAAAATAAAGGAGGCAAAGCTTTAACAGGTCAAAATGCAAGATATAAGGTGTGATAGTCTTGATTATAATGAAATGTTTTTGATCTTCAGCCTTAGTAGAATACCTTGGATTCAAAAAGTGACAAATGTACCCACCTCAAGTTTAGCAAAAGGAAGCAAGGCCATCACTAACTTCAATGGAGAAATGAAATCACACATAGGTAAGTTTATCTACAGACACATACGTGTATAACTGAATGCAATGCAAGTGTCTCTGTGTGTTTACATGCAGGTGTAGGTGGCGGTAGAATATAGCCATTGTGAGAGAAAGATGGTGAGAACAATCGGCCTTCTGCAGTGGTCTAGGCAATCCTAGAACTAGGAGGACCCACTGATGGGTGGAGTGCAACTTATCTCGTAAACCGGTGCTGGACAATGGGAGCGTCCAATAGTTTGTAAGATTCATGATACTGGACGCTGCCAGCTTCCAATGGGTTTGTTCTAATTCTTAACTTGTTTTGAATTTTAGACTAACAAAATTATTCCGAAACTACTTTATTTGCCCCTGGATTACTTCTTTTACATTTTGAACTACACATCCTATCTGATTGCTTTGTGTGAGAAAAAAAACTTAAGAGTTTAAAGGTTAAACAAAGTATTTAAAAATAAAAGGTGCGGGGGGAACATTCTAAGAGGAGACTAATTAATGACCATGTGCTTACACAACTAAGTATTCACTCTATTTAGAAGAACCAAGCTTGAGCTCATGCTAAACTACAAAGACCTGGGTATTGATGATGCTATTGACCGAGTGTGCAGATGTAGAGTTTAGTCACTGCATCTCTGACCCTGATGGTTTTGCTCCTTAAGCTGTTTCATGTCCTATCTTTCACAATGTATATATATTTTTTTCATAATTACAGCAAACTTTTTATACAATGAGAGCTTGGGTTTGGCGAGAGCATAATGCCAGGCCCATGTAATTCGTTATATCCAATATTTACTGTAATCCAAACTAGCTGTATTCGCATCAGAAACATATTCCATTAAAACAACTTGCATAGCATTTCAGAAAAATTCTTTGCAGCATTTGAGAAACAAAAGCAGTCCAGACTTATTATAAAAGTCAGAATAAAGACCAATAATTATATTTCGCATTGAACTGTTTGCACTGATAAAGTATCTTGAGGTTCACAAGTTTAGAGTGAGTATTAGTGCTCTGGTGGATCATTTGACTAACCAGGGAGAGGTATCGGTTCAGTTCCCAGTCTATGTTGATAAATTTTATGTGCTTCTGTGTCCACCAACTACTAATTGGTCACCAAAGTATCTTAAGGCTCAGCCAAGAAACTGCAGCACATTGAAAAAAGACTACTACTACTACTACTACTACTACTACTACTACTGTCATTCTGCCGCCATTTACGCAATTACTATTACTGCTGTTACCTTTGCTGTCCCCATACTATTTCTGTCGCCAATGCAGCTGCCATTGCCACTGCTTTTACTTTTACTACTGCTGCCCATACTTATGCTGCCAGTGATGTCACTAGTGGCACTACTATTACTACCACTTCTGATATTTCTGCTTGCAATTAATAACATCACCACTGCTACTGTTGCAACTTATAACATTGATGCAGCGGTTGATACTAGCACCACTGGTCTACTAAGATAATCAATACAATTACCATTGCTGTTGCCGCTGCCACTACTCCTTTTGTAAATACTGCCACCTTTAAATCTATAACTACCACTATGACTACCACCATTGCTACTACCATCGCTACTGCTAGTAAAATTGCTGCCACCTAAATTTCTATCACTGCCACAATTGCTGTTTGTGTAGCTATTGGTGCCACTACCACTTCCTCTATTAAAATGCCACTAGCGCCACTGCTGCTGTTGCTGCTACTGATACACCAAGTCTACAACTATAGGGCTCATGAACAATGACATCAGGTATCACATATTATAACATATACCCTAAAACTGCTTTTATAATCAGAGGGGTGAAGACTTTAACATCTGGACAGGACTGCAGGGTTTAATAAAAAAAAAATACTGTTAATTAATTTAGGCCTAGCTTCACTTTGCTCACTGAAGGCAATTACCAAGGTCAGTTTTCTAAGGTCTTGCTCTTCTTGTAACAATTTCAAGGATTTCAAATAAAGGGGGAAATGGGATTTAAAACATCTCTTTATTCAAGAATTCTGGTGATACCTGCATAATATGTTTATAGACCAACTTATTAATCTGATGTAAGATGGTGCCTGGACCATGGTTGGAGAGTGTAGACGATGATTTGTCTGCTTCATTTTGAGCTCAGGATGTGCTACAGATCTTGGCACCTGCAATCTACATTTGCTTGTCACAGCTTCACATCACACTACCTTAAGTTTTCACAAATCCCTCTTCTTGTCCACATGTCCAATTCCCCTCACCTCTATCATGTCTTTTAATGCTTCAGGCCTCCCACTGCCATATACAATGTTTCATTAAGTTTAGAATTGCAATTTACAACAACATATTTTATGCATAATTTTAGTTTAACACTTTTTGGGTTTGTCAACCCTAACTCTGTCTTGTGTTTGACAGGTAGCCCTATTTTAAAGAATGATTAAAACAAGAAAATGGGAAAATATATTGCAAGTTATATTTTGTATAGTTTCAAGAAACCCTTCCATAAAAGGATCACCTTTGAGATTGGCTTGTATGGCAATTTTGGCCTTTCTCATTTGAATCACCTTGATAAAATATATTTTGAGGAATATTTTAAACTTTCATGTATTGTCCCACATATCAATGTCAGAATTTAAATTAAAGCACCTTTTGGGATCACTTTTAACCTCCAAGTTAAGGATAGGGTTAAAACAAGCACATTTTACCTGAATCTGACTTCTGAGTTCCTTACTCCATTAAAGCTGTAGACTTGTTCCATGTGAACAACTTTAGCAAGTGGCATTGGTGCCTTTAAAAGATTGGGAAAAGAATACAGAATAAAAATAGAATGTGAAACTTATGTCAAAGGTGAAATAATGAATAGAAAATATTAACAACAACAACAAAAAAAAAACAATAACAAAACACCAAATTGAAAGAAGACAAAATATCACAATAAGTTTCTTAAAAGAAACAGGTAGGTTTCTATGAAAATAGATATATTGCACAAGCACGTTAAAACAGAAAAAAAATGAGCATAAAGATTTTGATTCCTTCATAAGAGAGAATAAATTATATTTTTAAAGCAAGTTTCAATCTTTTCAGATCATCCCACTTGCAGACTGGGTGTGCATGTTTAGAGTGGTTTCAGCCATCTTGCTCACTGTCTAGACGTGCCATCACAAAATTGTTAGCACCACACTGCTCTGGCTTTGTTACTGCGTAGTTTTGCACCCCATTATACTTTTGTATCATCAAAGTATTTAAAAATAATTTATATTTCAAACTAAATTGAATTTACTACTTCAAATGCGATCTAATTTTAAACAAAACTCATTCCATCAATGTCATGAGTCAAGATGGTGAGCTCTAGATGGATATGCAATTGCTTTTCTATGTGTGAGGTTTTTGATTCAATTCACATAGTTTATATTAAAATATCAGGCGATGAGGATGCCTTGCAAATAGCTAAGAGAACTAAGATTAAGAAGGCGGAAGTTATTCAATGCAAAAAGTGCCAGAAGATTAACATTTAGATCTACATCTACGTTGAGAATGCCTTTAATGAGTCTAGCTACAGTCCATCTACTTCCAGATCAATCTCTTAGAAAAATATCTATTGAACCAGTGTATGTAGAGGAGAAAACTAGGTAACAACACATGCAATGAGAAAAGTTTGAGAAACAGGCAAAATGAGGACAAAAACGATTTTGATTTTATAATCTCATATCTGGGCAAGGTGGACGCAAGAGCTGAATGACAAAGATGTATCTGTTAGTTTCCACAACAAAAGTGATACAAGCCAATTTTTAAAAAGTTGAGAACAAAAAAATTATCTCTACTGCTCATTCTCAGATATTCCTCTCTTCTTCACTAAACTCAAAAAACAAAAACCGATGAGGAAAGATTTGCTAGGATGCAAGAGCTGATTTAATCACCTATTTAGTGGAAAAAAAATCTAAATATTTGAATGATGGGCAGAATGGTCAATGTGGTGACAGGAATGAAGAGTTGCCAATCCGGAAAGAAATGGGCAATTAACAAATCGGGTAAAGACCACTTTTTTTCTGATTTGGCCATTTCAAGTTGAAAAAAAATTTGATTGATCAGCCATACAATGCCCTTAGAGTTTTTTCTACTATGGACAGGCAAAGAATATTTCCATTCATCATCCTGTCAATATCACAAGTTGATAAAACAAATTAAGAAAAGGATTACTGGTTAGAAAAAAATAAAAAAAGGAAAAGAAACCTTCTATATTGACTAAAAAAATATGGATATAAAATTAAAACTTGATCAACATGAGAGAGAAAAGCTGGTTCCTATAGGTTTTACAAAGAATCGCAGACCATAATAACTCAAAGACATTTTTTTTAATTCTCTAATATTTCATGTGCGAATGTCAACCAGTGATTTCAAACCCAAGCAAGGGATAGTGAAAGAGAGAGAGACAAAAGAAAAATTATAAGTTTACTTATTTGATGCCTCTTAAGGTTGTATTAGCTTCAAATTAAAATAACCATGTACTAAAATATTCAGTTCAGAATATGAACTCAACTTTTATTCAGTCATTGCTTTTTTTTAATTTGTTGAAAAAAAGCAAAATTAATTCAGATTTTCAAAAGTTTAGATCAACCAAAGAAATATTTTTAAAAAGAATTTAGATGTAATTTTCAGCAAGGGTCCTAAATCATCGAGTCCCACACTCTCTGGCAGTGACAACTTAAAAAGGAGGGGTTGTCTTCTTTGAGACACGGTTTATTTAAATAAGAAAAGTACCACAGAACATAAGCATGTAAAACTGTACTGTATGAAAAACAAAACAATATAATCTGAAGCATATTGACATAATTTGGCCTTAAAATTAAAAAAAAAATGATGCAACTTAAAAGCTTGGAATAATTAGATAGACTAAAGTCAGATTCCATTATTCAAAACATCATGAAAAATTATGTACACTGGGAGAATATTTAGATAAAAGGAAAATTTAGATTATGTGTATTCAGATTAACTTATTGTAAAGCTAAAAAAATTAGAGGAACATAAAAATTGATACCTGGGACTTTTTGATTTAGCAGACTTTTTCCACTGTATTTTGAAAGCAATCCAATTTAGTCAAAAGCAGAATTTACATTTTATACATTTCAAGACATTGATAGCTCCTAAACTTTCTCTCTGTAAGCTCTGTAGATGTGAACAGCTGACAGAGCTGTACTGAATTCTTTATCAAGATGTAAGCTATATGACAGACTTTTCTCAAATCATTCTGAGAAGAATTAATTGTCTACACCTTTTTCTTAATCTCTCAGAACTTTTGTAAAATCCACTCAGATACATGTACCATTATAGTTTAAAAGAAAAAATAACTAAAAAATATTCAAATCAACGAACCCCGTCAAGAAGGAACTGCAAGAACTGTCTCACAAGCAGACTGGGCAAGTTGTTGATGTCATCAGGAGAGAAGACATTCAGGTCTGTTTCAGGCTGCGAGATCCAACGCTGGCTCAGAACTCTGCTGGGCTCTTCTAGTAGTAAAGCGCCATCATAACTTGCAGAGAGATGTAACATTAGTAAGATTAAAATGTATTGGATAAAGACATAGTCATTCTAAGCCAAGATACTGAGCATTTATCTTTTAGCTTAAAAAAAGCCATGAAAAGAAGACAAAAAACAACTTAGATTTTTTTTTTTTTATTTCTCAAAACTACGATATAGCCTCACTACAAGAGAGAGCCAGAGATATATATTATTATTACATTCTTGAGTCTTGTGAGTGTAAATTTAAATTACTTTAGACTTCATTAGATTAGCATTGTGATTTTTAGACAAGAGAGTCTGTTCTTTAACCTACTGCTGTTAAGAGTAACCGTTTTCTTCACATGAATAAACTTTTCTTTGATGCAGATTGGTGACTTCTGCATCCCTACCATAGATTGTTGGACACATTAAGGTCACTCTCTAGGTCTGAGGTGAGGCGCTCATGAGCTGACCATGAGCATTAATGGCATGAAGTCGAGTTCATAAGAACAAGAATATGAATTATATATCAATTAAGAAAGGGTAACACTGTTCCCTTGCACAGCAAGTTTAATAAAATTATAAAACATTGACAGATTATTTGGCTTTATCACAAACGAATATATTATATTGAAGATAATATCTAGGAAGGTAAATGGTGCACAAGTGTGGTTGTTCCAAAACATAAAAAGATAG
>BLXT01006120.1:1736389-1748920 GCA_019648995.1 Plakobranchus ocellatus
CCGTGCCGAGTTGTTGGTGATTTAGAGAATTCATTCTGCCTCCTTCAGAGTCTGCATTTAAGCTCATCACATAATGCTCAATGGGCAACAGGTTTTAGAAATGGTAGGTCATGCAAACATTAGCTCTCTGAAAGGCCATGATGCTGCAAAAAAGGGTGAATGTGGGATATAACAATATCATCTTTATACTTTGGCGCTATCAGATTGCCATTGACAATAACAAATTGGTGCAACTTCCCTACACTGTGACGCCTCTGCCCCTTTATCTGTTGCTCTCCAACATACGATGATCAGCATATTGTATACATCAGTTAGTGTTAATTCAGGGGCCAATTTTCATTTTAAAAAAAGGCCTTGTTCCCAACCTCCCATTGGCCGGCAGTGACTAACAAGAAATTTTGATTGACCAGCATGTCAGCTACAGCCACACCCTTATATTTGAGAAAATATTTCTAAAATTTTGAATGAGTGCTCAAGACATATCTGGTTTGAGGTGCAGAACTAGACATAATATCTCAAACAGTTTACACAGGATCAACCAGGTTGCCCACAGAGCTGCAGTGAGACCTATCTCGAGTGCTCACTACAAACCAAGCAGATTTTAATAGACAAGGCAGCAGCTTTTCTGGCCTCTGCAAGCATGCTCTAAGATGAACTCAATTTTGCTTGTAAGGCCATGATGAGTGTTAACTGATGTATACAATATGCTGATCATTGTATGTTGGAGAGAAACAGATAAAGGGGCAGAGGCGTCACAGTGTAGGGAAGTTGCACCAATTTGTTATTGTCAATGGCAATCTGATAGCGTCAAAGTATAAAGATGATATTGTTATATCCCACATTCATCCTTTTTTATAGCTTCATGGCCTTTAAGAGAGCTAATGTTTGCATGACCTACCATTTCTAAAACCTGTTGGCCATTGAGCATTATGTAATGAGCTTAAATGCAGACTCTGAAAGAGGCAGAGTGAATTCTCTAAATCACCAACATCTCGGCACGGAATTACAGAAAGAATAAAACAATATTCCTCAAGATTTTATTTAATGTTGAATAACTTGAAATTCATGATATTGTTCTTTTCATATCAGTCAATCTATTTGTTAATCTTTCATATGTTTGGATTAATAAAAATATTCGAGCATGTCTCATGTCTTTTTTCATGTTTTTAAAAAAAATTATTTTAAATTTCAGAAAAAAATTGTGTTTTGACAACATTCAACAATAAGCTTGCTTTACAAACATTCGAAATCAAATTAAAAAAAAACAAAACCAATATGTGTTTTATTTTGATTTTGAATTTGTAGAATTTAACTTCAAAGATTCAAGACGAGCATAATTCATGGTAAAACAAATAAATTGTGATTTATTTTAATTGTATTCTCCTCATGCAAAATCTTTGGTGGTGAGTTGATTTGATAAAGTTGCTATCAATTTTGTAAAAAAAAAAAAAGTCAACAGGAAACACCCTGCCCTCTAACAACAATATTGTATTATTTTCAGTTGCTACTCTGTTTAGTCTTCAACAAATCTTATACTTGAGAATAATTTACTCTTAATCTCTGAAATTTGGCACTGAATAGAGATTATTCTTGCATCTTTGTAAATCACTTCATGAATGCTTACTCTGGCTGAAATGGAGGCATGCCCAGCCCATAAAACCAAGTGTTCCAGTCAACAGTTTCAAGTTTCTGTTGGTCCTCCTGTAAAAAAAACGATACAACAGCACCACTCAGTTATAAGTACCATGGTAAAATTTTCTTCTTTGCACAAATTGCAATGATTTATTGGGGTAACTTATAAAGAATAAAAAATTATCAAAAGAGACGCAGTCACATCAACTTTCTTATTTTTTTTAAATTGCTCTTCTCAAAAATAGTCAAGCCTGATTCCATGAAAATAAGTCTAAGATGGCTCTCACGATATTACGAAAACCTATTAAATAGACTCCAAAAGTGATTTGAAAACTATGGAAAAGAGCTTGCCCTGAGATTTGGAGGGACACTTTAATCACAAGTTTGTTTGATCTTTACCCTATTTTAAGAATGACTCAATCAATAAATTGTAATCATAAAAAACATATTTTCATATTATGCCTTTTATGCCTGGCTGTCAATTCATTGGAGTTGCTATGAATAAATTATTCATTTAATAGTGTGCCTTTTGTTTTCAAATTTATTTTGGTGAAAAAAAAATGCCACACACATTTAAATAACCGATTTTTTTTAGAGGCGTAATATAAATCCTTTTATTGCTTTCTTTCTCAGAACTGTTACATCTGATACCAACCTTCTTGGTCTTGAAATGTATTTGTGTACTTATGCCTTTTTTTTTTCTTTCCTTAAAAAATTTTGATAAATATTATACTTAATCATGATGTTGTGTGTATATATATATATATATATATATATGATTATTTTGTACTAACCTGAGAAGAGAAATATTCAAACAAAAATGCTTTCCAATCCTGTGAGCTTATGGATTTGTATTTGAATTCTTCAATGTATGCTCTCAAAAATGGTTCAAAGACATCTGGGGAATGGAATAGAGTAGGTAAATTGAAAATGGTCAAGTTGACAAGTATAGCTCACTTAGACAATATGGTAAAAAAAAAACTGACGTGGTCCAAGTTTGAACCTAAGATTTTTCAATGAAACTGGCAGAAAAATATTGAAGGCTATGAAAGAGACTTTTCAATAGGTTTGCCTAAAACATTTTTTTCCCACCTTAGTGTAATAGCAAGTGCATTAAAAGATTCTAGCTCAATTGAAATTAGAAGGGAAAAAAATAAATTTAGCTCCTGATCTTCCTCTCCCTTGAGTGAAAAAAAAAATCTATTGTTCCAAGACAAAAAGCCACTGGCTTCAGATCTCAACAACACTGAAAATGATACAAATATTGCTATAAATGTCACAGCCAGGTAAGCTTCAAACCAAAGCAAAATAAGAATGGAAAGTAATACCCGGGCCACCAAGCAGTTGCTCTAAGTGATACAGAAGTGCAAAGCCTTTTTCATAGGGGACACTGGAAAAAGCATCATCAGGATCTACACCTCTAAGATCAGGCACTAGACGAGTGTATGCCTCCTCCCCACTTTCTCGCAAAGTTTGCACCTGTCATAAAATAATTAAATCCTCTGAAAATTATGTTTTTGATCAGCTGCAACAGAATATGTTTTATGACAGACTTAATTATGTCCCTACTTGATATTTGCTTGATCTAATTTTTTCTCTCCAGCATTTTTCATTCATGATTATTAAAAGCAAAATTAAAAGTCACCTGCTTGTTCACCACCAAAGTTGGGGCACAATTCTTGTTCCATTTTCTACCCTGCACTTATTACAATAAGCACTGAAGTTTACAAAGTGACAGAAATAATAATTATTAAAACCAGGCACATTTAATTTAAGAATATTAAGCTTTAGGTAGAGGAGATTTGTGTGAACTCATCATGCAACATAGTTTTGTAAAAGAAAAAACAAAACTTAATGTTCACGAAACAGGCTCTTATTACATCAACAATAACTCTGTTCAAAAGCCCATCAAAGATCTTACTGTCAGCAAATACCAAACTAACACTGAATAATCCACATTCAAAAAAGCAGCCTATATTATATTATAACATAAACTTACATTTTCTTGTTCAAGAACATAAAAAGCAGATACAATTTATCAGCAATAATGAACTTATGTACATGAAACATATTCTGTAAAAATACTGTCAGCACTATACACTTTTTCTGATTTATTCACATCTTAAAAAATGAACGTACATTTGCTACTATTTCTTTTTAAATGAATTAACTAAAAAATTACAAATTCTTACAGTCTCTTGAAGAGCACTCCATCCTTCTGAAGCATGAATGCGTCTTAAATTGATTCCTTTCAATCTACCCACAATTTTCCTCTCTAGAAACATTGTATGGCCTTCATTGAGCCTAAGATTGTACAGAAGACAAAAAAAAAAGGAAACAAAAAAATAATATAAAAATATAAAGCAACAACTGAGCTTTGAATAATTTATGTTGAATATCATTTTCAAATAGCACTTTGTCATCTTGATTTCTTTTAAAAAGATAAATTTACCGCCATACACAAGATGACATTCTTAGAATTCGGAAACAGAAATGAATAGTCTCATTAAGATTCATTTCTTGCATTATTAAAAAATGACTTTTATGAAGGCCAAACAAAGTTTTTGATCTTTAAAGTTCCACTTCTTAAAATTTCACACTCACTGTGTTTTGCAAAGACCTGAAGACCTTGCCTTGACAGAAGCTCAAAGTAATTTCTACCTGTGTTCAAATGTGCCACAATCTTACGCTCAAGAAATTTTGTGTGACCTTCATTAAGCCTTGAAAGAAAAACAGAAAAAAATTGTTTGAAAAAGAAGTTCAATATATTTATTTTTAAATATTTAAATCATAATGATAACCTCTCCCCTACCAAAAAAATCCCAACTTACAGGTGTTAGAGTGAATGAGGGAAAGAGGGCAAGAGATAGATAGATATATATAGAGAGAAAGAGCGAGAGAGAGAGGGAGAAATGAGTGCGTGCGTCTTGAAAGGGAATTGAGAATCACTGTGGATCAGTATTGAACACTAAAAAGAATTACATTAAATGTAAAAACTGTGTAGGATAACAAAATTGCAATTTTGTTGGACAACTTACATATAAAGTGCAATTAAAAATGGGCTAATTTTCACTATTTTGTAATACCTCAAGCAATAGATTTTCAAATCTCTCAACAAAGGTGGCTTGAAAGGATCATCTCAAAAATATTTATTTCAGCTGACATTAACGAATGAGAGTGATTAAGTTCACATATTGTTAAAACATTGCCACAGTGTGAAAAGCTCTACATTGTTTAGTATTGATTTTATTAGTGTTTGGATTCATTAGCCTCCTCACTTCAAAATTTTATCATTCTTGCTCACTGAACGCCAATCCTTTTTTATTTGTTAGAAACACAGAGGGCCAACAGTCCTTTGGAGAGGAGAAGGGGAGAATTGGAAATTTGCAAGACTGTCTACATATTTAATGTATGTGAACTTAAGCCATCCAACAAAACAAATAGGGGCCTACAGGTCTATGTAATAAAGAAGTTGAATAATATAGGTTAAATATTTTACATTTTACAATTTTTTTTATGCTCTGCTTTTCTGGGGTTTTTTTCTCTTCCATTTTTTTTTGGCGACATAATTATCAATTGAAAGAAGCACAAAAATAATAAAAAATCATAATTGTCTCCATTTTTTTTTCTTACTTTCAAATAAATGGAGTAAAAGAAATAGGTGCATGACAGTTTTTAAAAATTCTATTTACCGAAAAAAAAAAAAATTAAAAGAAATTACCCCTATTTTCTCACTAAAGTTAACTAAGATATTGCTCTTGCATAAAAGGTTTTTACCAAATCAGTTAAAAAACTAGGAAACAAGAATAAAAATTCTTATGATCATCCTGTGCACTACACAGGAAAGGCTTAGATGGAAATGCCATTCCCGTAATACACACAGAAATCCTAAAATGATTTACTAGGTCAAATATTACACTTTCAAAATAAATAAGCTTTAAAAATTAAATTTGTTTTTTTTACCTTCTTTAAGTTGCTTATTTGAAAATCTTAAAAATCCATATCTTGACTCAAAATCTACTTAGCTCTTTTCTTTTTTCATCCTTGCAAAGCTCACAAAATAGTTTCAGGTTGTTCCAGTGATTTAGAATATTAAATTAGTGATGTCTAACACAGGAATGTGCCCCTGCACACACCATTGTAGCCCGAGGCAACCGCCATGACCCCCTGACCCTGTACACTGCTTAACTCAAAAGCAGTAAGGCGTTTTAGCTATTTTAATAATTGTGTGATTAATCTGTTGTTTTGTCTACTAAAATATGCCCAGTGTGAACCTGAATTAAAGTCGTAAAGACGAGAAATATATGTATATAATAATAAAATACAATATTGTTTTAGCCACGTAACTTTAAGGATTCAGCAAGAATTATTTTAAGGTTGAATTATTATATTACATTCCAATGACATTAATTCTGAATCATTACACAAAATCTTGAATAAATTAAAAATGTTCTCATGGATTTTTTAAGTGGGAAAAGTGAAAGAGAATTGCTCTACCTTACGAAGACATTGGTCTCTAAAAGGACACAATTTTTGTTTGATGATAAATAAAGGTTAAAAGAAGATTTGTCTACATGGTAGTAAGTTTATATTTGATTGAACGGTGCCAATGTGAATAACCTCAACAAATTTTTACATCAACACAGCCCAACTAATACAGGCTTGATTCTTAAATCTTCTTTTAGTTTTTGTTAGCTATGGCAATAAGAAGTTTACTATGTATTTATTTATTCTTTTTTAAATCAATTTCTCTTTCGTTGTTCCTCTCTCGCACTTTCTCAGATCTACATGTATATATATTTTAATTTTGCAAACTTCAAGTACATTCTACAGAGCCTGTGATAAGCCAAACATTGAAATCATTCAAAAAGGGTGACAGTTTTCAAAGGAAATAAGTGAGTCTAATTTTACACATTTCAAGCGAAATTCATTAGATTTTATTCACAATTTGACCAAACTAGGTTTTATTCACAACTTGAATTGTGGCAAAGAAGGCCTAAATCATCACTAAGATCATTGTGAATTAGGTTTGTAAGAAAATTTTTTTCTCTGTCTCAGACTCACACACAGAAATGTGTTGTGTTGTTTACTGTTTATTTCATGTGTTCTTTCTTCTTTTTTTTTCTGGAATTAGTTTTCTTTGAAGTTGAGATTTCTGCTTCAGGTGAGGCTTCATTGTACTTTTCAGCGTGGCTTGCTTCATTTTCCATTGCGAGTGTTCTTTTCTGTTCTTTTGCAATGGGGAAATAAAAGTTCCCAACCTAGTAAACCTAAGCCAAAGCTCTATTTCTGTATGAGTGGTATACAGTGATGCTCTAAAATGTCATGCTGTGGAAGAAACTCTTGTGGGAAAGTTTTCAATGTACTGTCATGCAGCATTCAGTCGCTCATTTATGTTTGTCAGGTCATTGCTGTGGATGGGGTCTATATGCAATATCAGAATGTGGATCTTGGAAAATGCTATGATTATGGAGTCTAGTTTAGTTTTTTTTTTTATGTAAATGTCTTTATGACTTGATTGTCAGGGCATCTATTTGTGGCATAACACGTCTTATAATTCTTTGTGGACTCACTTTTAAAACACTTGTGGTTGTGATTGTCTCTTCTAATAGGGTCTATTTTCCAAAACTTTAGTCTCTATAATGTCAACTTTTAATTGCCATTGGTTTTTGTCATCAGGTGTGACATAGCGGGCAGGCTTTTTTGCAATCTTTTTTTTTTTTCAATAGTTGCAAAGTTCACCAAAACTGCTATTTAGTATATGAAAGTGTTTGTTTGAATTGCTTATTTAATGTTTCAACTGTCTCCCCTCTAGCTGTCTCTGTTGTGAACATTTTCGTTTGGTGGATGAGCTCTGACATCTATAGTATTTTTGTTTGTGATTTTTTTATTTTTTGTGAAAGTGGTACACTACCCCCCCCCCCAGCAGCGAATGATGTATTTGTCTGATTGTGAATCTTTCTTTAGATGAGATTTGCATGTTGGCATTCTTCTATATCTGCAGGGGGCCTTAGTAAATCTGGCCATGGCTTTGCTAAGTTTTCTTATTTAATTATTCGGGAGATAATGCACATTCAACCAGGGTAGGTCTTCTTCTGAGTGGTGTGACTTTTCATGTGAATTGGCTGGCACATTGGTTATTCTGAGTTAGAATAGGAGTGATTGCTTGCTTATTTGTAGTGTCAAGTGATGTGTGAGATGGCAAACCAATATTGTGGTCAATTTCAACATGTTATTGTGTGGCGTTGACTTGTACATTAATATGCAGTATATTGTTCTCTGTTTGTATGATGTGCTTACCCACATTTTCTATTTGAGCGTGGTTTAGGGAGGATGTTGGAAGTGTGATGCTTTTTTTTTTTTTTTGCATTTTCTTGAGAAAATGATTGCCAAAACCTGTGTGCTCATATCTCATACTGCTCACATTCAAGAAATTCACTTGCAATGACATTAGAGTCACATTGAATCCAAATTTGATCCATCACATTTATCTGTATTAGTACAATCATTAAGGCCTCACTGCTCACCTCCTTTACAAAAAAAAAAAACCTAACTTTTTGAATAATTCACAACATAAAATTAAGGGTGCACACCATTCTTGTCTTTTCCTTAAAAATATTGTAAATCAAAAGAATGTCAGCAATGTGGTCAGTACAACACAATTTCTTACTCCCTCTCCTCCTCTCTGTCACAGTTAAAACTCCACGCCCGCAAAGCCAGCACAATTCATCCAGTTTTTAAAGATGGCTTGCCAAAGTGTGCTCCATTTTATTAAAATGAAAACAAAATAAATTTAATTTCAATTTTAAAATGCAAGACATTCTCAGCAAGAGCTTCTTTTTTTAAATGAATAAAAACCACTTAAAGCTGTGTCTCTCAGTCTAGATAGATATATAAGAATGACTTCTGCATTCAGCAATTTTGGTACCCTTCACATGAATATTCATGCACAGTTTTCTAAAAAGACAGGACTTAAGCTCTTTGCTCACAAAACACATAAAACCATGGATTTATCATTAATACCAAAATGTATGAAACTGACCCATTCAGTTTTAAGCAAACTAATCATCAAATACCTACTATTAAAAAAAAAAAAAATGGTCACAATTATTCCTTAACCTAACACATACCACAGAAAAATTGATATAATTTTCAATCTAGAGACATGAGTATGATTTTTAGTGCCTTTTTGAAAAAAAAAAAAAAAAACATAACCAACTATTATTTGAATGATGCTGCATTTGAATGGTTTAGACCTTGACTTCTGTGTTTGGGCAGGCTAAAGGTGGCAAATGTTTGGAAAATACCTATGCAAGAAATGCACTGCGCAATGAGAAAAGGCTCTGCGTTTGTCAGATCCAATTACTGGTAGGTAATAAAAGCATAGCATGTCAGAGCATCGTCTTTCCTGAGTGAATTTATAAAGTCTCCTAAGCAGGGGAGCGGGTTTTCATTCACTTCAGAAACGCAATTTCTACCTTTAACATTGTGCCAAGGGCAGGCCTGACTCATTTGACTGGTCATGAGACATATCATTGTCACTGTGCTGCCCTAGCCAAATGAAAAGCAGTATCATCATGCCTACCTGTCAGTCAACTTTTTTCCACAATCACAAAAAACGTAATTTTACACTTCTCTGCTTAAAAATGACATATCTGTAACACATCTTTGACATGTCAGTATTTGCAAATGAAATTACAATACATGGAAACTGAAAGTGTTTGAACATATGTGGTTTATATAATACAGTGCTTCCAGTGAGAACTGAAGAAAACTGAGGATTTTTCCCAGGTGGCTGACGATGAGACAGCTGAAGGTGGAGACATACCTAAAATTGTTTAAAAAGGACCACAAATAAAGCCTTTTGGAGGCACTTTGGCATCAGTTTAACTTATATTTAGTTCAACTCTGATGTAATGAATTATCTTTTCACCTATAGCGGACATTACCGTGGGATATTCCAGAAATGCGAACAATTAGAAGCACTGATAATATATGCAATTCTATGTTTCGAATGCAAAAATGGTTGGCTTTCAACCTTCAGCAGCCAAAAGAAATGCAGTTTTGTACCATCCCGTGTAATCCAGCAGCATTTTTCACACTCATGTGGAGGCTGGGGGCTTCATATGTTCTATCTCATAGGCTCCTCAAGAGCTGACAGACAAATTGGTGGAGGTGAATGAGTAATCCTTTATTTTATCACACTTGCATAACTTTTGTAGCTATAAATCAACTTCTGTGATCTTTTGTTCTTTCCTTTTCAGCCTCACAATCGTCTGTCACTGATTTACATTATGTGATTACAAAAGCCTTGCTGTTTTTCTCATATAAGTTTTTCAAGGCATGAAATTAATTCTTTTTCAATGCATTGAAAATGTACAAATATCTTAAATAATTCCTCTAAAGCAAAAAAAAAAATAATACTTCTCAGTGCTTCCAACAGGCAATAATGAAAACTGAGGATTTTTCATATTGTAGTGAGGAATGGGCCCGGGAGCTGAAAAAATTTTTTTAAAAATTTGCTTCATGGAATCAAACTGCAGAAAGCTCAAAACTGGAAATCCGCAGAAATGCAGACGATTGGAAACACTGACCTCTTAGCTTTACATTGTCTTGTTGTGATAGGTTTTAAAAGCTTCATTATGGACAATCAGGATTCAATATTTCACTATCAAACATTTTGTTCTTGCTTCCCCCAATCATCCACCCATCCATGCACACAAACATATGCATACGCACACACACATGCAAAAAAAAACCAAAAAACACAAAAAAATTGATTTAAAACAAAAAATGCAATCAAATCTATTTAATATTGACAAAATCCTTAACCCATCCTCTACATGTATAAAGTTCATCGTCATCATAATCATCATGAATCATTGATGGCTGACTATAGCTACTCTCTTTTGATCACCATTACTATAATTATATTGTCAGCAACAAACTGCTTGTAAATTGGCTTGCAATCAAAGTTAAACCTTTGTATACAGTCTAAATGTTTATTACATTGGTTATGTATATTTAAATGTCATTTTATGTTTGAACATGTTAATTTTGTATGTTCTGTACCATTTAAAGGAATGAAACCCAGGGTTTTTCTCTCTGCAGGAAACAACTTGTGGCTCTTTTTACTATTGAAACATGAAGAACAAAATAAGATTTTGAACCATCTGTTTAGAACAGGGTCAGGGTAAGAAAATGGAACATACATGGATCCATCACACTAGGCCTTTCAATAGCATTTTATGATTTACAAACGTAAGACTTTTTTTTCGCCTTTCCAAAACTTTTTTCGGCCCATTTTCTTAACAAAAATAAAAAACAAAAGCAACATGTTTCTATCATTCTGAAAATGCACAATCATCTTAAATATTAAGATACATCTTCAACAGTGATAACAGCTTTCAGTGCATTTAAAATTGTTTTAAGTCACATTACAAAGTCTCTATCTGTAAGCCAATTATAATATTGTCATTGACTAATATATGAGCTTGCAAATCAACCTATTATTTTGTAAAATGGCCAAATAAAAAATTGTGCCATTAAAAGAAACTTTTTTTTTCTGCATTCAAAAGTGCATTTATTATGAAGATACACTGTCAAAATTGGTATCAGCTTTCCAGTTAGATGATTCCATATAGGCTACCATCAGGTAAAGACGGTTTCATTAAGGTCTGATTATTTGCAATACAAAGAATGACAAAACAAACATCTACCCACTAAGTCAGATGTGACTAACCTTGCTAGCATTGGCCAGCTGAGAAAAGCTGCTTGCATAACAAGATCACTAGCCCATCAGCACCATACTGCTTTTCACTTGGCTCTAACCATGAGATACTGTATTTCTAATTGGCCATTGGTCTATACTGACTTTCAATTGGCAAATGAGGGATAAGTTTAAGGATACTATTCCTTTGAAAAATTCAATTGCACATAAATAGAAAAATCATTTGGTTTTTTTTCAATTCTATAAAATTGAATGGGTCTCTTATAAACCAAAATTTCCTAAAATGCAAAAGAAGGAAAATTAAGTAGTTTGGATGATACTGTTCTACATTTGGCTACAGTAGTGTGCTCTTATTTTCTCAAGTTTAAAAATATGAATGTATTTTTTTAATGTAGGCGAGTTTCATATAACTTAATTTATAAATAGAGGCACAACTAAGCTGCAAAAGCACAGTTAATCAATAGCAATAAAATGCAGCACTTGCATCGCACCTCAACATTTGATCTACATTTAAAATTATTAACCTTTTGAAATTGGGGTCAGTGACCTGGCCAGGGTAACAGATCTAACCAGCTTCCACCGAAAAAAGCTTTTGTTCTATTCCACATGTAATATTTCAAATTGATATTTAAATTGTACTTTTTAAAAACATTTCTTCACTTTTATCTAGTTGACTAAAATTTGAATATCATTCCTCTTCCTCAGAAGTTTAGGTTCAGTGGACTCTCCTAATGGTGAGCAATCTATAAGGTCCAAGCAGGTTCGTGACTTACCAAAAGTCCTCAAAAGTCCTGTTAGTGACCAAGTTGCCTGTCCAGCTATGGGAAATCTCATGGGCAATCACATCAGCTAGGGACCTGTCACCAGCCTGAGAGAAAAGAGTAAGAGAAAAAAACTTTGTAAAGTTTTAAAACAAAAGTGTTGAAAGTGTCATAAAACCAATGGTGCAGTCATTTTTCTTTCTTGGTTTTCTTGAAATATTTTAAGAAATCACAACCATGTATTTAACTTTCTTAGTGCAATGGGCCACAATCATGGCTTTAAATAGCATATGACAAAAAAAAAAGAGCTTGAATACCAGGGAGACAACTGTTGAAATATATCGGGCAAGAAAGTAGATTTTTATTCCTTTGACTTTTCAGTTTCACCTCTATTTAGTAACCGTAGGT
>BLXT01006120.1:1817999-1830857 GCA_019648995.1 Plakobranchus ocellatus
GAGAAGAGAGAGAGAGAGAGAGAGAGAGAGAGAGAGAGAGAGAGAGAGAGAGAGAGATGAAAGAAAATTTTTGTTTGCAAATAATTATCCTTATGAACATGAGTTTACTTGAAATATTCTTGCAAAATTGTTTGGCATAAGTAATTCTGTCCTTACCTTCCTTCAAAAAATGCAGAGAAATAATGCTGTTCTTGTTTTAAATCATTTTCTTTGTACTTAAGGATGCAGGTGGAATAATACATTAATTTTAGTTACTATTATAGCAGCACTGGACACAGCTAAATAATCTGTTGCACCTGTATGTACATCTGGCCTTGCAGTGGACATTACAGAAACACACAAACATGCACTGGAGTTAGTGAAATCAAATTTGGTGCTTGGATATTTTATGCTGTTCTTATTTGCTTTTTTCGTTCTCCTTGTTTTTTATAGAATGTATTGCAATGTTAACAAACTATCTTTGATCCTTACCTCACTCTTGTGATTAAGCTGCTTGAACTATATCTCTGTACTTAGATAACTATTTTACTTATTTTGGACCAAATATTTTCAAGCACAATTTTAAGAACTTAAATGAGGTTTGTATTTATGTATACACATATACAAACATTCTCTGACTTCCTTTTAGCTGCTAATGGCTTTAGGATCATATTCATCATCAACAAGCACAGTATAAAGGGTTCTAAAATGTTACATATTTTTGTATTATAATATCAATATTTATTTTGGGACAAGCTCAACATAAGAATTGTTTCATTTTCTCTCAAGTGATATGTTTTGTTTTCAATTTAAACCTTTTTCCTGAAATAAATCAAAATCCTCTTTTTTTATGTAAAAAAATATTATCATTTAAATATTCCGCATAATTTCTTTTTACAATCACGCACTCACTGATAATTATTTATTTATAATCATCTTCTTTTCAAAAAGATAACTGTGGTCAGTATTGTTTCTGATCAAAATTATTAGATTTCCAAATTGGATTTTTTTCTTTGCATAATTGTAACCAATGTGACTTGTTCAGATTAAATGAAGATTTAATAACATGTACCAAAGGAAAAGCATTGAGGTGATTACAAAGTTGCAAAAAATATGCAACTTTTCAACAACTCAACATGTTTTTTTCTGTTGATAAATGATTATGACATTGTTAGCAAATGATGTACAAATCATACTTTTTACTACCCCTCAACCAAAAAAAATATGGAAAAAAAGAATATTGATAATGGAATGGAAAAAATTGCTTACTTCTGTCCTCTTTTACATTTTATAATTTTCGCAAATGGGCTCCTGATTTATTTTGAAATAAAATCAATTATGTCAAGTGAATGGTCTTCTTGTATTTCTTTTGTATTTTGTGAAGACCTTGAAAGCTGTTCCTCCCCTCATATTGTCTCAAAAGGGAACAGTAAATATTATGATTCAAGTTCAATTTTTTAACTTCATTAAATTGAGTTTTGAAATCAGTTCAATGAGAAACATACTGTATAGAAGAATACTGAAATATAGAACGCGTTACTTTATTAAATTACATTGCTCCACATTTCTAATCTGGTTTTAAACTGCTTTCCAAGATATATTACATTGAAAGCAAGTAATTTGTGGATACTTATATCTTAAAAATATAAATGTTATTGTTTGACTCTGAAAATTCTAAGAAGACAAGTTTATGAATTAACTAAATCATAATGTTCTATTCTACGTTTTGAAAAAAGACAAACAAAAAAAAATTGTTTTGAACATTGCAAATTTTATTTTATTCATTCAACGCTTGTTCATGTATAAATTATAAATATTAAACTCCTCTATAAAATAGACTATATCTTTGATTTTACAACTGCAAAGATATAGGAGACCAAAAGATTGAAAAAAGATACAAGACCAACATTTGTTTTTTGCTAGAAAACTGAGGAATTTCTGACAAAGAAAACCTATCCCTAGTGTCATAATTCAACATTGACGTACAGAATATTCAAAAGATTTTAAAATCTTTATCATTTCTCATCACTTTTATTCTTTGCAAAATATCCTGCTGCAATAAATTAATAAGACACCTTAAATTTGTTTTTCTTTTTAACTGTGTGTGCTTATTTCACTCATGCATTAACAATCATCACTTGGTCACAACTTCATGGAAATTAAATATTTTCCATACTGATTTAATCAAGAAATTAAGTTAAAAAAAAAAAGGAAACACACACACAAGAGCAAAAATAATTTGAAAAAAAAAAAAACAACAAAAAACTTTAAAAAAATAATCATAATCATAGCCAACCATCCATAACTTATGTAAGAGGACTATAAAAACATGTTAATTTCAAAATCCCATTTCTGCAAATATTACCTGTCAAAATGTAATCAATCGCACCCAAATTAAAAACACTTCTTAATGAATACATTGCTTACTTACCTTTTTCAGATAACATTTTTTTGTATTATAAAAAAGCCTTATTGTTGAACTACAAGACCAAGGGTTTCAATCGATGACATTTTATCCTTGTCATTCTAGCCTGTGACATTTCCATAACTACTAAGACAAACAATCGCGCCAGAAGCTCAAGGAATTATGTACACACAGTTTACCACAAAAAAAAAAATGCTATTATCTCAATAAACAATGAGAAATATCTACTGTGAAAATAAATTCAACAAAATTTCAAAGTTGCCTTGTTCTTCGGAAGTTTCAACTTCACATCCTCTTGAATTTTCATGTCTGATTTTGTATGTAAAATAAAACATGTGTAAAGATCTCAAAGCCAGGCCCACTCCAAATTCATTTTTTTGTTTTGTTTTGTTTTTGAGACATTATCTTGTTTGACAAAACAAGCAACACTTCACTGCCAATACCATGGCAGAATTGGGCCCACCTTATTTGACAAAAGATCATATAGACCTTTCCATATCACGTAGTATTTATCTCATATGTATCACACACACCAGCTTGACATTCATACAAAAATGAAGTATTTCACACTACATCATGACACAAGTATTCTTTTTGAACACACATGACAAAAATTCACACACCATCATGACAATCAAAGACTAGCATTCTCTTAAATGCACATGACAAAGGTTCATATAGCATCATGAGACATCAAACACTTGCATTTTCTTTGAATACACATGACAAAGATTCACACAGCTTCATGAGACATCAAACATTAGCATTCTCTTTGAATATACATGATAAAGATTCACACAGCATCATCACACAAACATCCTCTTAGAAAACAAACGACAAAAATTCACACAGCACCATGACTATCAAACACTAGCATTCCCTTAGATTGCACATGACAAAGACTCATTTAGTATGACGACACATCAAACACTAGCATTCTCTTTCAATGCACATGACAAAGATTCACACGGCATCATGACACAAGCATTCTCTTTGAATGCACATGAGAAAGATTCACACAGCATCATAACTATCAAACACTCACATTATCTTTGAATACATATGACAAAGATTTACACAGCAACATGATACATCAAACATTGGCATTCTCTTTGATAACACATGACAAAGATTCATATAGCATCATCATATATTAAATACTAGCATTCTCTTTGAATACCCATGGATAAAGCATGTTAAAACATATATATTTATAACCACAAAATGTCCAAAAAATTATTTTTCAAAACTCAAAATGTGGCTGAGAATAAACATAGCTCTATCCAGTTTTAACAATTGGAAAGCTCTCAAAAACATGTTTTATTTGCTGTTTCAATGATTTGTAATTTTCAAAATGCCACTTCACATTCAATTGAACTTATCTCAAGATAACATATCTAGATGAATAAAAGCTTATTAGTCGTAAGACCAATTTTATTAAGTTGAAACTTGCAAAATATAAAAAGGTAAATTTAAGGTATTCTCTTTCCTTAAAAATTTTAGTAGAGTAATCGCTTAAAAACATTTGTAGCCCCCTGAAGTTAATACTCAAAATCCATTTTTATCTACTACAATCTGAAATGTGTTTGCAACTAAGCACTGATTTGCACTGCTTTTTCACTAAACCTTCATTTTGGTGCAGTGAAATTCGCCATAAATGTCTGAAGAATTCTATGACTATAATTTAACAGTTGTATTATTTACTTTCTTTGCAATATATTTGTGACCTGACAGGAAGACTGTGTCAAAATGCAAATTTTAAGTTTTTATGCAATTTACAATAATAGGAGAGAGGCCTGAGGGCGAAAGAACTTAATTTAATGTTAATAATCTTAAAAAAAAAAAGAAGGTTTACAATCTCTTACTCTTTCACAATAAGCCAGACCGATCCCCCAAAGAGCAGGTTATATTGCAATCTTGCAATGGGCAAGAAAACCTAAGCAGATGACCAAAGTGGTGGCATCTTGTTGTGTGTTCTAATGTATCAACTGTTAAAAAGTTAGGAATGGCCATTACTTTCAATGAATTACATTACAGCCGCTATCAAAGTATTAACTCTGGATAAAAGCTATTGACTCACAGGAAAAAAGGGATACTTGAACTGATTGATTCCCCTGCCCCTCTTTCCCTGAACCATCAGATTTATAGTGATTATTTCATTTCTTTAAGGTAAGATTACTCTGTCTAGATCTAAATCTAACCTACATTAGACAGGGATCTTGTCTTCTAGATTTTGAAGTGAAATAAACAAGCATCTTTACTGTAAAATATGATCTATCACATATTATATGTGTTTGGGTTTCAAAGGCAAAAAAAAAATTGTGGTCACATCATACAAGGTGTTAAATATTCTTAAGAGTTAAAGATCTAGATCTTGTGATACTTTGATTCACATCCAACATCTAGAGTCTAAATAGTCTGCTGCAACTATCAAACCACTACAGAGTTTTGCAAATGAAAGTAAATGAAATAATTATTTATATCAGAAATGCCAATTTGAACCTTTTTCAATCCAATTAAGGTATCTATGACACTATAGTATGAGTATGACAGCAAACTAGATATTTATTTTCAAACGCATAATCTTTAAAGTCAAGTGTGAATTACCGGTATTCTTGATTTTCACACCATTCGTGGTCTTTGAGTGCATTTTAAATGGGTGTACTGGCACTTAGAGGTCCAGTGCGATTTAATTTGGTTTTCTTTGCCCATACCCAAATAATTTACTGATCAGTTTAGATAAAGTTCTGTTGTATTGGTCAGTACACTTTAACTTTAAAAAATTATTCTAAACTAGCCAGCTTTCTATAATTATGTACTGAAATATGCTCAAAAAATAAAATCACTACCTTACATTAAGAAACATTCTTAAGTTTAGTTTTCCTATAATTATTTTATTCTAGCCACATGCGACTAACTAAGGCCGCAAGACTCGCAATCATATGAAAGCCACTGGCAGTAGGCCTACATGTATAATAAAATGTATATATACATTTATATACATACATATATGTAGGAACTGTGAGACCTAGACTTGGTGTCAGAAAATGTATTTAAATAATCGA
Source organism: Plakobranchus ocellatus (assembly GCA_019648995.1). Lineage (NCBI taxonomy): Eukaryota > Metazoa > Mollusca > Gastropoda > Plakobranchidae > Plakobranchus > Plakobranchus ocellatus. The sequence goes on from BLXT01006120.1 coordinate 1,823,469, forward strand.
AACCTGAGATTCTGATACGCCTAGACCTGCAGCATAGGTAATTTTAATTTCTTAATCTATAACTTCAATTAAAGCACTTTGATTCATAGATCATCAAATTGAAAGAGATCTTATCTAAATCCAAATCTAGACATTAATCTATTCTATATCTAAAGCTGTAGATCTCAACTAAATATTTTCACACAAACACCCATCCTTTGGAAGTTATAACAATCTCACAACAAAAGTTGTGTTTTACAGAAAAATTAGCAAGAAATACTATATCAAATCTATGTGAAACACTGACATCTTCATGGTTTCTAGCTCATCTGTCTTGTTAGACAATGAGTATTACATGCTACCTTTGACCTAGTTTGACAGGTCTGTAACTCTTAGGAAGGCCCATACAGCTTGAGGCTCATAATCATTCTACATGTTTTGGCCTGCCCTTCCTGTCATAGATCAAGTTTTAGGGTTTAGTTTTTGTGTATAGCCAGTTTACAACAAGGTATCTTAGGCTTTCAGGCCCTCCATCAGGCCAAGGCATGGGGCTAGAACCAGCAACAGAACGTCCCTGGACATCTTGGGCTTTATTCGCTATCCATTGTGCCATTGACGCCCTTCAAGTTTTAGGGTATCTGAAGTAAAATTCCACTGCACATTCCTTAGCATGCATTAAAATCTTTATCTAACAGCAATAATAAGTTCACACCTTCATAACATAATTGCTGGGATTTTTAAAAACCCTATAGCTTATATTATAAGATTCTTTTTTGCAGTTATTTATCATTGGAGAAAAATAGACAAAAAAAAAAGTTTTAAAAAAAAGAGAGAGGAAAAAAAAGGCATGGCCCAGTTTGTTTCCAAGGTATATTAAACAAAAGTGTGTGGATTCGAAAATTACTATATAAATACATTTGAAAAACTTTTGTAGCTATTGTTTAAAGACTTTTCTTGATGCAAAATTCATAAAGTCTTTCAATTTGTTAGTAATGACTACTACTGGAGCCACACTTTAATGTATTTGGGACCTTGACAGATGCATGTCATTTCTTTTTTGATGGCTACTTGAAGTTCACCTATAAACTTTTGATTTGGGAAAAAAAATTCACTAGTATTTTAGTTATGTTAAATCAAGACCTATGATGAGAAATGCTGCCAACTATCCAAGCACACCTTTAAAAGTGATTAAGTTTAGAAATCTTTCAATGTTAGATGCCAGTTAAAAGAGAAAAGATAAAAGAGAGATCTATTTACAGAGGTATCAAACAGTTTCATTATTGATATGTAGGCTGTGTTCCAAATATAGAACCTCCTCCGCCACCCTCTTGGGAACTCATGACCGGTATTTGCTGGCCAGTCAAATTTGGGTCTTCCTCCATTATTCGGTTTGCTTAAGGTAGTAAAACAAAAAGAAAAAAGATCAATCAAAACATTTTTCTAAAATTAAAGACATTTGAAAGAAGATGATCCGCATGTTGAAAAAAAACTCCCACAGGTTATGAGCCTAAGAGGAAATCCAGCCTTTTGACATGGTTTAAAAAAATCATTATGCACATTAATAAATCATTTCCACACAACTTTTTTTGTGCCAATCCAACAAAAAGCTATTATTTTAAACACTTGACAAAAAAACCCCACAAAGAGCCAAATATTAAAGCATGTAATGCAGGGATAATGCAGTCTTTTGTATAATCAAGTATATAATTTGACTTTGGATTTGTGCTCATTTTCTTCTACTTTGGCAATGTTAAAGTTCTCATTTTTGCAACAATACTTACCAGGATTAAATTGCTCTGCTGTAAACCTTGTAAATAAAATTCCAAAACCCTCTATAAGAGCTAGCAAAACCCCACCTGGTGATAAAAAAAAAACATATCAAAAGTATATCATACATATCATTAATTGAAAGAACCTCCATACAAGCTATGTAGAATTCAACCAGCTTGTACACAAGACCTTAGGTTCAATCACGGTTTAACTTCCATTTTTTCACCTCTTTAGCCTTAGTGTTAATAAAAACCTTGGATCCAACCAGTGCCAAATTTTTTTCAAACTCTAATCTAGTGAGGGAAGTAACACCATCATTGGGTTTACATGGAAAAACAAAATCACCATAAGTTAGATAGATCTACACTTGCAAGCATGTAATTTTTGGCCTTAGTCAATACTAAATGTGATATGACCATCAGCAAGTGTTAACTGTATGGGTGTATGTGTGAATCTCTGTGAGCAGGTGTAAGTAGGAATGGGGTAGGGCTAATGTGTAAGGAAAATGGTGAGAACAATAAGCTTCACATAGCTAACTGAGCACTCCTAGATCTGTCGGGCCCAATGATGAGTGCGGCAAAAACCTGTAGTCTTTGTCTCTTGAATGTTTTCTATCTAAGTTTGAGTTTTTTGTATATATCCAGTCCACAATAAGGTCATCTCAGGCTTCCAGGGCTTCCGTCAGGCCAGGACACTGGTGGCGGAACTCGAACCTGCAACAGAAGGTTCCCTGCAGATCTCAGGGCAGACTCGCTAGCTACTGAGCCACTGACGCCCCCTTTTTCATCTGATCTTTAAAATGTGCACAATAAAAAAAAAAAAATTAAAGCAACTTTAAATTCAGCCAGACTTAGGAGAACATAATGCCAGGCCCAAATATCTCAATCCATCCAAGGTTTGCTGCAATAGATTCAAGTAAGCCACATCCCTAAGAAAACAGGTGTTGGTCACAAGTAGACAAGTATCTGCTTAAATTGAAGAGATGCTGATCTTGACAAAAAGTAGTAAAAATCACCAGTCACATCCCACAAAAGTGTCTTATAGGTTTGCAAAGAAAAAAGTGTGTAGATAGGAGATTACTCCACCCTAAAAAAATCATTATCTAGTTTTCTGTTTTGCGCGCAAATCATCAACTTAAGAAATTAACAAACAAGCACATAAAGCCATTGAGATAGGCCTAGGCTTGCAACTAAATGTGCTTGATTGTGCAAATTGTTGAATTATTTTGAGGGGCATTTCGCCAGTGCCCTCTTCAAAACTTACCAATCCTGTAGCCTCAACTCTCTCTATGTTCATACTACAGTCCATTCCTCATTATGTTCAGTGGGAGAGACTGCATCTCTCCTCGTCCCCCCATCCGCTTGTTTCAATTACTAAGAGTCTAAGTACATGCGTCACTCCCTATCAAATAATGGAAGTAAATTATTTTAAAAAATGGTTCTGTCATCCCTAGAAATAGTAATCCCTACTGATTCCAAATATGTAAATTAAGGCAAAATAACAAAATTTTAGAATATATACACTGGTTACAGAGAAAAAAAAAAACTTGTATGGCTAAAGCCTCAATGAATCCAGAGTGTGCATTTAACCTAAAAGGAGCAACAGGCTGGTTAAAATTTGATTGTATGATATGTCTAGAGACCAGTTCTAATGAACTGGATAAAAAATTCAGAGTGTGAAAGCTAAAAATAGTTTAAAACGCAAAAGCTCCCTTCTTAGTTCAGAATTCCTTAAGTATTCCTCTCACCCTTTCCAAATTAAAAAAAAAACAAAAAAAAAACTTACCAATGATAGCTGAACCAATAATAGCTCCTGTGCCATCTGCATCAAGAGGAAATTAGAACATTTAGAAAAAATGCATGAGCAAACAAACAGAAAAATAAAAAGAACCATTATCTATGCAAGTGCTCTCAAATCATGATAAATGAATGGACATTGATGGATCTCTTTTAATTGCATATTAAGCTGGCCGCTTCTTACTGATGAAAAAAAAACCCAGTGCACTGACAACAGTAACATGATGTGAAACTTGATAAAATCAGACTTCTGTCAAAATTGAGTCACCAAGATAAACACATTGATCTTTCACATATACCTGGGCAACCAATTCAAATAAGACACATATCAGAAAGAACAGTGTTGGATGGTATATTTATTTTATGCAATGCTTTACTTTGCCATAATATTAATATTGATTATTCTTTGTTAGCTATCTTGAAAAACATAACATTACTATAGCATTCAGGCTCGTGGCAACTCTTCCCATTAACACATCACGAGATAGTTGGGTGTGTGTAGTTAAGTTGCATGCAAAATACTACTGGATACATCTCAGACCTTATATTCTTAGCCAGGATCTGTCACATGGAATACACAGTCTCTTTTTCTGTTATGGTTATAAAACCCCACAGACTAAAGAGATGCAGCTACAATTAACAAAATTAATTCTCACCAACAATGCGCCAACTATCCTTAACAAAATTGACAGGACAACAATTTTATGTACATTAATATTCAATGAATGCTCAGACTCAGAGGGCAAACATTGGACAAGTTTTGAGCATATTTCTGCTTGGCACCGTTTATTGACTTGCTTGCATTGCCACAATTTGCCAAGGCTTGCACAGCTACCACCTGTCTATCAATTGGCAGAGCCTATTTTTTTGATGTAATTTGAGTCATCTGCTTGTTATAAGAATGTTGAATGGTATAAGATTTAAAATAAACATTTATTGCGACTTTCAAGATAAAGTATGTGGTGTTAAAAGGTTATGTTATTTACTGGAGCTGCACAGGAATTAAAGATTTGCTTCTATGAAAGAACTAAGTAGTACCAAAAACGTAAAACTTAATCTGGTAATATCTGAACTGGTGTTTGATGGACTGAAACTGTTTTAACAGGACACAACTTTATTATTTCATGCATTTGAATATTGATATTCAAGCGCATTCATGATCAAGGAAGACTAAGTAACAGACAATCTTTTTACTTGAGTATAAGAGCTGCATTTTTACATTATCATGGTATAATTATATAAGATAAGCCTAGAGTATTAAGTGCTAACTGTTTATACCCAAACTCAACTGGTTCATGCATCAAAGTGTATTCTTATGTTATTTAAAAAAGGATCTGATGCATTTTAAAAGAACAGGCTTATTATTTCATTTGTATACTAGATTCTTTGTCTGTACTCAGATTTAATACCTACATATAGATTTGTGGACTGAAATATTCTGTCCACAAACTCTTTGAAAACCAATGCATCAAAATATGTAGATGATAGTGCTACTCAAAATCTAATGGAGACTATAGAATAATAGTCTCTTCTCAGAAGTTCAGTGTATCCTCAATCTTTTGCGTTTGTCCTTCTGTTCCATAATTTTGACAATAATCATAATACTAACTGTAAAACATCATCACTAAAACCCGAATTGTGAAGCCTAATATGAGCATGTACTTGTACTAAGATGTTTTGATAACAGGAATGTTTACTACTTACTTCTGACAGAAAGTATAGCCCCGGTCATTGCACCACTTGTTATAGAATTCCAGGGATCTTCTTTCTTCCTCATATACACTAGTGAACAATCAATGGCAGAAAACAGGCCGCCCCACACAGCAAAATTGCCTGTAATTTCAGTCAAATTTGCCAAAGCATATGAGCAACAGCAAAAAAGATATGGGAAGGAACAACAAATGGAGAAACCATGCAACTTATTCAATAAAATTTTCTAGACATGCAGTAAATTTAAATCTGTACATGTTTTTTTTTTTTTTAAATTATTTTTTATCTTTGGAAAAATTGCCAAAATTATTTGACTTTCTTCTAAAACATGCGATATAAAGTTTAAAAATTTGAATTAAAATATGAAAAACCAAGATCTCACTGATTTAGAATTTAAGTTATTTGCATAATTTTCTAAAAATTTTTTTTTATTTATAAAAGCTGTGCCTTACAGTCTACCAAAGAAAACATTTCTGGCAGAATTGCAATGGTTATCTGGCAGTGACATTTTCTTACATGGGCTTACTACACAAAGTTATCAAAACTGTTGTGGTAATTATAATGGAACAGTACCACTGTGTCAATATTAACCATAGTCATGTTCATTTGTTTCAAATGATCTTTGGTGTGATGTCTTTCGTTTAGGAAAAAAATTTTTTTTTAAATTTGATCACTACTATATGGCACAAAAATTTTTTTTGATTCACTTTACCTCCCACAATTGGCGCTCTTTCTTTGAGTGTAACAAAACTGCTTATAAGCCTTCTGTAATTTCCCTGAAAATGGAACGAACTACATAATAATTATGCTTCCAGAAAAGAAAGGGGAAAAAAAAGAGCATTTATGACTATTCAAGTAACGTTTGGCAAATTTGAAATATGCTGCTGCAATTCTGGAATGATAAATATTTACTACTACATGATATTGTATTCTCTTTCTTTTATAGAATAAATTACTGTGAAGATATTTTTCAAAAAAGGAGGAGGAAGAAAAATCCTGATCATGACAAGTTTACATATAAATCAAAGCTTTCGGAAAATAATACAATTTATAGAAACAATCTAGACAGAAGGGGTCAAAACAATCAGCCAAACTAATTTACTGCTTTTTTAGCAAGAAAAATGGATGCCTTGACAGTGCCCAAGACATGAATTAATTGACTTTTCTTCCCTTTTTAGCTATATTAATCCATGCAAAACCAAAAAAAAAAAAAGCAAAAAACTCTTACACTGGGAGCATTCCTAAATCCTTTGATGCCATGAAATAAGGAGCCACCAATAGCTCCCATTGAGAATGCTCCACCACAGTCTTCCATGATCCTCCATGGACTAAAGTCAAAGAGGGAAAAAAAGACACCCAGAGGTAAGTGAACACTGATACTATAGCTTCAGGAGATACAAAAGAGCAAACATGTTTACAACTGTTTTAATAAATTAGCCATTTAGCAAACAATTAGATTATCAACTAGTTATTTTTTTTAGGCACCAAGTTAAAAAAATGACTAACTGTTTTATACTCTGAAACAATCTGTATATATATATGTCAATTATGTTGTAGCATTGTGATTTTAATAATATCTGGGCACTCAACTAATACAGATATGTAAAGCTGTCACAAGCACAACAAAAAGGCTAATCTGTATTTTCTAAAACCTGATCCAAGCAGACTATGCGCATTTCTTCACTTTTATTTATTGAGATTCTCTTTCAACTTAGATTTAAGGTAACAACTAAATGCATCATGCTTCAGAAAGCCTTTAAATGTGCATTTGAGGGTTGCCAAAATGTGGATTGTCATCATGGTTAAGTTGGAAAGATTTTCTACATAGAAGCCTTATTTGAAAAAAAATGAACTTACAATACATAAATCTTGAGTTTGTCAATCTGGCTTACAAAGTAAATAGAAACAATTTCTTCTCTTCAGCTAGTATTAAGTTTTGATTCCTAATTTTACAGTAATAATTACATATGCCTTTGATTTCCTTCATATCTGAGATCTGGTGCAATTTTGATCAAAGTGCAACGTTCAATTAGAAACTGGAAGGTTAACTAACTGAAGTGCAGCAAGAAATTTAAACAGTCATTATTTTTCATTCATTTCGAACAACAGTTAAATAACTAAACACACACACACA
>BLXT01006120.1:1861816-1871937 GCA_019648995.1 Plakobranchus ocellatus
CTCTCCAAACATTGGTCCTAGGTTGTGTGCGAAATTTCACTAAAAACTGTCCAATGGCCGCGAAACAACAAGACAACGAAAACGGGCATCTAAAAACTATAATATCAAAATATGAAGTTTCGGGGTGAAAAAAAAAACTAGCCTGTATCTAGGAGCGGGTAACTGTGTGATACCAATCTGAAATTCAATGCTAGTGTATTTACATTACATGACAGTACATTCGCAAAATTTCTATCATAATAAATCTTGAGTTAAAACAAAATCGCTGTAAATTTAAAACGGCTTTCTGAACCGTGTGATATTTTCTCGTTAACAAAATAACAAGTTCGCAATCAACACAACCATGACAAAGGATAGATTTCATTACATATGGGAATTCCCTAACTTTGAAGCGACATTCCGACATGTAGACAAGTTGATTTTCTTTATAATATATAAAAAATGCGATCACACCTACATCCATATTCGTGCATATAAACATCTTATGCATACATATGTATAAATGCTTGAACATATCTGCAAGAATACAATATGCATGCATTCAAATCAATGTGTATACCTACACATCTGCCGTAGCAAATTATAGAGCAGTTCTCGTCAGTGTTAAGTCTATGGACTACTGTTCTTTAATTTGCTACGGCAACAACATATGCTTGCATCAGACAAGCAGATCAGAAAACGAGAAGGTAATGTTCTTATGAACAAGATTGTCATACACCCTCACCTTTAATGTAAGGACATAATAAACGTAAGGGGACAATTTCTGGCCACGTAGGACAGAGCCTCTCACAAAATGTTGCCACATTTAACCGTTATATAAGCATACCCTCAGCCATGCACACGAGTCTACGTGGCAATCATGAAAGGGGAAGACATTTGCTAGAGCCTAGACAATAAAGTAATCCATCGGGCTTATTAAATTGGTATTTTAAATTGGTTAAAAAGAAAAGCATTTTTTAAAAAATTCTGCTAAAACTGTAACTTAACATCGAAAACATAGCCTAGTAAATGATAAATTTTAAATAATAAAGATCACTGAACGCAGATCAAGACAATTGTTTTAAATTGTGTCTAAGTCAATGTTTCTTTTCAAAAAGATGCTGGTCACATTGTGCCTCTTTAATTTTGAATGTCAGATCCAATAACATTTTTTTCTTTCTGGCCTTTTCTCGTACAAAACAATTGGATAAAAGGTAAGATTTTAAAAGTAATTTTATTTTAAAAAAATTAAAAATTTTGGATAATTCAAATTGCGTTAACAATTTCGGAATGATTTCCACAATGGAGAACCACATCAAAGTCAATGAAGAGGATATCTTTGGAAGGCTAGTGCTAAGAAGATCCACTCTTTGAAATCGGAAAAAAGTGTTTTTAATGCTCCTTCGTGACTTTTTTTTACAAAATGAAGGTTAGTACTGGAAGCATTGGGAAAGATTTTTAATAATGCACATAAAGTCATAATTATTCCATATGACGAAATGATGATAGTTTTGGTCAATAGCAGAAGTTTTCATTATTTACCAAAAAAAAATTTTATTCTAAAAAAAAATAAAAAATCGAAAACTAAGAGCACGTTTCGAAAAAATTCATTAACATTCAATACCTTCGGATTACATGACGGCTGTTTTATTTGAGGTTCCAATTTAGCGAAGGCTTAAGATGTGCAAGATTAAAAATGATGATAAGAAAATGTGTCCTTTTTCACGTGATTTAGTCGGGGTACTGTGATATCACAGGTTGGAATTAAGCAGTCTAGTATTCCTAAGTTTTTAATTTGGTTTTTGTGTGTGTGTGTAAAAGTAAGTCTTGTTAAGGATTGCAGGCCCACTAATGAGCAAGTGGTTCTCAGATTTGAGAAAATCCTTCCGAAATTTCCTCTGTTGAGGCAGTCTGTACAATAAAGCAATGAGCGAAAGCGTGTTAATTCATGTGACTATCTTTTTTTGTTGAGTAGGAAATCGTTAAGCTCCTAAAGCAGGTATGAATCAGGCAAAAGTATTATCTGCTGACAACGAGTCATGTAGATTTAACTGAGTAAATGCCGTTGAGTTATCTAAATAATTTCTGTTGATGAATCTGCTGTCACAAAACCTTGAGATGTGGCTAAGTAAACCAAACATTATATTGTTTAAAGCTTTTTATGATCTTATGTTGAGCCTACTTACTTACTTTTAAAAGGTAGGCGTATATTGAGACACGTTGATATTCTAGGAAATGTTTAGGCCAAATTGATTAAATACACGCAAGGCTATTGTGCTATGCGCATGGAATTTCAATTTTCAAGCAATTCTCTAATTTGACTCAGTTTTCAATGAGTTCCTTTTATAATCCAGTATTATCGTCACTCGTACAAAGCGCAATGAAACATAATAATCCGACATGAACAACCATTTGAAAGTAATACTTTATTATTGTTACCCTTGCATTGGAAACTTTCGAAATTATCGCATACATACAAATCAAATATGATGTTATTGAGAAAAGTTAGTTGATAGCTAAACTATAGGCCTAGTACATGTATAAGACAGTGGAAGCGAGAAAAATGTTAGAGAGAACGTACCTTACCATTGTTTTAGCTTCCGTATACATTTTCATGAAACTAATCTCAATCTCAAAGATAAATTTCTCTTTTTTGTTTGTGTATGCACTTGTTTGTTTGATGATAAAGCATTAAATAAAAAGGTAAAAAAAACTTATTATTTTTCACTTTTAATAAAATATTGCACATGACATGAAGTTCAGCTTTATGATGACGAAATAATTTTGATTATTTTATTTATTGCCTCTGAATTCTTTGCTTCCTTTGTTGACTTTTGTTCGTGATGATAAACAGCTTTTCCCTTATAGGAGAGATCATCCCTGATGATCTTATCACCGCCTGAGGCTATCCCTGCCATCCATTTTCCTTTCTAGCCGTTTGCTTTTCCTCAGCCACCTCTTGCCTCGTCAGCAACCTTTACTATACTTACTCGCGATTGCGTATGCTGGAATGAACATAGTGAAAAAAATGTTCAATGTTTTATACTTTTCGAGTCCGTAGAATAGTAAATAATTCACAAGACTTTTACAACATGTATTTAGTCTCTGGTAACGGTATCGACGTCCTAATTTTCAGGTGTGATATTCTTAAAATACAAAATGAAATTCAGGCCTCGCAGTGTTCTGTGTTATTATTTCACAGTTTTTCCAGCTTGTCTGACCTGAATACTTAATAAATAGTCCATAATTATTATGAAGTTTTGCATTTACGCTCTGATAAGTCCCATCCAACCCGACGTACATGCGTAAAATAAAAAATGTATATTTTTTAAAATCGTGCAAATTTTACCACTACTTAACCAGGAGTAAGCTTACTTACTAAACCGTACCGTATCATATTTACCACACAGAACTTGAAGGTGATATTACAGTTACACGGTCTAATTCTTCCACCCCATTCCCCCGCCCCTTTTTTTTCTCTCCACACTCACACATGCCCCACTTTTTAACGATTCAATGTTCTTCATTCTACCTCATTTAAAACAGTGAAAGAAGCCAGTTTTACCATAATCTGGGTCCTCCCAACATGAAAAATTTTCGAGTTTTCTTTTAGCTATAGGGCACTCGCCCCGCAACTTCTCTGGAATTCTACCCAATCTTTAGTGAGATGATCAACCTGCACAAAGTTTGCTTCTCTGCAATTAAGAGTTACAAGTAAGGAATTCGCGTGAATGTAAGTGAATGAAGAAATTTTCTATTTAGGCCTAAAAGTCTATTTTAAGTATTAAAGTGATTACATATTTTAAAAATTTTTGATGCGCGCAGACCAGGATAAGATATGATGAAAAACTTTATTTCCAGTAATGTAGATAATTCTGACAGCTTGCATCTTTCTTGAAATGAAATTTATAATTGCATTGTTCTTACATTATTCCTACTGAAATACATCTTTACTCTGGTAACTTCAGTGGATGAACATTAAAGTAGCCTACAAACACACACGCGAGCGCGCGCGAACACACACACGCACATCCCTCTCGGCGCGTTCACACTATCACAGTAATCTGACAGACTTAAGACTGATTTCATTATTTTTTCTCTATATGCGGCATCTCTGTCTTCAGCAAAACAAATCTTTCACTGTGGTTTGATTCAAATAATGTCACGATGAAAATAAATGTGGTGTGCTTTCATAATATTCATTTTGATTATCACTTTCTTTAGCTCTGCACATGTGTTACTTTTATGTGTCACAAAATAATTGAATTAAAACCTGAAGTTAATGGGTTTTTAAAAATATTACTGTACCCAATTTTATTTATCGTAGAGAAAGGGGATGAAACGGTTCATGTAAGCCCTTTATAAATAAAAGAAGTATCTTATCTATATATAAAACAGATTTTAATGTGCATGAAAATTTGAATAACTTGCTCGCTTTTGCGAATCTTATATCATAGTATTGTTTCCCTGAACAGGACAAGTATTAAGGAACCCTAGAGTACACATTCGAGTTCTCTTATTTGAATTCCCCGAAACCATTTCATTATGAAAACCTCCACCTATATCATCATCACATCATCATCATCATCATCATCATCATTATCATCATCATTATCATCATCATCATCATCATCATCATGTTGCTCGTAAATATCAATAATCATAAAGATATACCCATTTATTTCAATTTATCAAATGAACTCGTGAGATATGAGATAGTATTAATTATTTACTCTTTGCAGGGATGATGATTATCACAGGAATCATACTGTCACCACTAAAAATGCTCATATAATGCATTAGGCCTAATGGCTCCAGCCTTCTTAAAGAAATTGCGTTACTTGACCGTGGGAGATGTGTAAACAGTACAGTCATCTAAGAAAGGTAAGACTTTTTACACCATCTTTGACTATTCTTTGTTTAATATCATTTTGCGACTCAGCAGCGTGATCAAAACTAGCCATTCTTTATCGCAAATTGTAATGGCTGGGCATGGAAGTGTTCAACATAAAATGGAGAAACCAAATCTTTTTATTGACCCTTAGCAAAACCCTTTAGGAAGGGTGGACAAGCTTATGATTTTGGACAGAATGGCTTGCTCATCTTCAGTTTTTTTAAAATTTGTAGACTTTCGAGAGGAATTAAAAGACCAGGAAATTTTCTACTAAGCATATTTAAATGGGTTCAGTTGCTTTGGACAAAATCGGTGAATTTCGACTGCAATTAGATCTAGATTAGCTTTTACAAGCTGTTTGTCCAAATTAAAAATTATGGGCTTTTTTGCCAAGCTATCTCGAAATCCTTGATTAATTTCTAGTTTTACGAAAAACTAGCAACCAAGGTTTTAGTCACGTGCGTGTCTGACTCAGGATTGGCAGGATATTCGTCACAGCAGTTTGCAAGAATAACAGAAAAAGGGATATTCCTACAATATTCTCTTTGAAAACAGCCTTCCTCTAAAAAAAAAACCACACACACACACACACATATACAATACACACATAAAAAAATACCCACATATTAAAAAAAAAAAAATACAAAAACACAGACCACTTTTAAAAGGAAGAGCTCTAAAATAGTAGCAGTAATGGCCATACTGTGAGGAAAGGACGAGATAGCTTAAAAACGATCTCCTTGAATTGATGTGGAGAAATAAAGAGAATGCTAAAATGTATGGGTTATTTTTCAGCAAGCTTGTGCGTATACCAAAATGATAGGGTCCAGCTGCGTCCTATGTCTGTAACATAAACCTTATTATAATGGAACTAAGCTCTAAATGTGAAATGCCTGTAGGCCTACAAGTTTTTGTGGGGCGTCAATAAAATCTACAAAAATATAGATATGTTCCCACAGATCATGCCATTTTATGTGGGCACATTTTAAAATACCAAAGTTGTTTTACGGATTTACAAAATGACATTTTATAACCATATTTAAACCTTATAAAGCTGGCAAAACAAAACGATGAGTTAGACATTTCAATAACAATAATTTTCCGGAACTTTGTACGGTATGCTGCAAGTCAAAGCTAAAGGGGAAAAAACGGCATTAAATGTTTGGTTCGCAACTTTTGTTTTCTTCAGAATAATATTGATAATAAGATATTATCTTTAAGTGAAATAAAAATTAGCAATGGCTTTGACTAATATAAATAACAGATGAAATCTAGATCTAGAAATAAGAATGGTGCTGGTTGAATCTGTATCTAGATCTAGTCGTCAATGCTATATACCATCATCTAGTTGTTCCTAGAGAAAAACACTCATAGTTCTTGAACTCGGATCAATAATAAATCAGCAAGTAGATTTTGTTTGTTCAAACAAGACCCAAGCATGACAATGAAGATTTCAAAGAGGAAGAAAAGTTGTGGTATTATTAATCCAATGTAGGATCACACAGGACTCAAGAAGAATAGGATTTTTGAGTAGCTTGAGGATGTCCCACTCACAATATCACAATTCTTTTTTTTTTTTTTTTTTTGCTGTTAACGGAAGTGATCGGAGCCTTAATAATTACTAATACAGCGAACACCACTCTGCTTTCCATATTGTGTAAAATCCCCTGCAAAGCAATCATTGCAACTTCGTGGCGATAACAATCGTTTGCTTTAAAATTAGGTTGATACGAACAGACAGGTTTTGTAAAAAAAAGACATTGTTTATCAATATGAAAAAAAAAAAATGCTTTTTTAAAACTGACTTTAAGGTGAAAACTTATATGTAAAGATGAAGTCGTTTAGTTACGAAATTTAATTACGCTTTTCAGGATCTAGAAAATTTCTTACTGGTCAAGCCTAAAAGCCTGGATATTCAGGTTTTGTGCTTTAAAGTGTTTTGAAAATATACCTGATTGTGAGTTAGTCTATGTCAACAGGTCTCAAGTTCTCCTTTGACAGTCTCAATTTCCACGCTTTTGTAATGAATCAAAAATGGGATTTCTTATCCTTGTTATTTGTATAAAGTAAATCGATACTTTTCCTGCTTTTTAAATCTTTTTGCATCCTGTGTTCGTTTAACTTATATTTCACAAACATTTTACCTGCTTTGGCAATTTGTTTGAGTGAATTACTAAAAAGCAGTAGTATTGTAAAGACTAAACTATTTTTCGGAACCATGGAGCGCGTGATTGCGAGATAGAGTGAAACGAGGCCATCATGACTCAAAAGTTATTCGAAATTTAAGATAAAGCTTTAAGACAGACTTTCAATTTCCTAAGCAAAAAGATGCATCATTGTATGTATCCGTACACTGTGGTCAGAGTGGAGATTAAAAGGGGTTTTGGGGGGAGGGGTGAAGAAGAGAGAAGAAAAGAGCTGCTTCCTGATTATTTTGCAAAAAGAAAAAAACAAATCAACATATCAACAACCTCAAATGTTATGGTTAATAGTAACGCTAAGCTTAGTTAACCTTTAACAGAATACTCTATCACTTGTTTACAGTTCGACAACTTTTAAAGTGACCATCAAAATACTAAATCTACGATTACGATCTTCTTACATAAGAAGACAGCTCTTAGACCTTTTCTTTGTTGATCACTGTTTTTGGGCTTTAAGTATATTAATTTCAATTTTAAGAATTTTCATACATCCTTTGTCAAATATGCGACATCCAAATTAAATAATTGATTTTGCATAATTATCCATAGGCAATAAAATTAACATAAAGCTTAACACTGACCAGGCGGTTGATGGTTCAGATATTTTCGGCCATAATCTGTGCTTGCTACTTAATCACAAACAAAACAATAACAAAAAACAAAACGAAACAAAAAATAATAATTAAAAAAAAAAGAATCAACCCCCACCCCCTGGTCCCTTCGTGTTTTTAGCCCCCGTCAAGTCAGCGCGTCGGTAGAACTTTTCGACTAAGAACTTGAAATATGGCAACTTTCTTTTACAAGATGTGCGGCTCATTTTAAAAGGGCATGTATTTTTAAGAGAAAAAAAGAGGCACCTCTTAAAGAAGGGGAAGCGGAGATGATATGCTTGGGTGGTTAGGAAAAAGAGAAATCAATGGAAAGTCATTTTGAAAAAGTGCGCCTTAAAAAAATGATTTCAAATGGAGCAAATTATATCCTCAGTCACAGAGTCAAACGCAGACGGGTCTGCGCATTTGAAAGGGAATGTCATCCAAATTTAATACGACATAGAGGTGCACATTACGAGCTTACAGACGCAGGAAAAATGCGTACCACTAGTACCACATTCTCGACCCATCGCATTCCCTGAAACCGAGCACGAAATTGGTGGGACTAAAAAATTATGAAATACATGGAGATTATTATAATTGTCTTTGTATGGAGTGCAAGACAGCCCTTTGAAAATAACACATAGGTCTAGATTTTAGTGGATTGTGTTCGGATAATGGCAAAAGCAGAAATTGGTATAAAACGTTCATTTTCAAACAGAACTTTAAAAAAGATGATCGTATTTAAAAACAAAATTTCCAATTCAATGTTTAAAAGAATGACTTTTTTTGAGAAGCTCTAAGTTTCTCTCTTGTTCTTTTTTTGTTCTTTCTGTATAAGAAAGGATGCCTAAACTTTGAATAACATAAAGGGTGAAAAAGCAACATGGACATGCATGGGAGATTTCTCCTTTTCTTTTTTTTTTCCTCCAGGTCTCCTAGGTTTCCCGCCTCATTTTTCTTTCTCCTTTCTAGCTTTTTGGTTGCCAGGATTCTTTCTCCCCAGCGCACCTCTCCACTCTGATTACCCTTTTTAATTAAGTTCTCTATCTCCACCTCTCTTTTCCACACACACCCACACCCACACACCTTTAAGTTCTTTTAGCGGTATTGTTTCCATTCCATCTTCTCTCTCTCTCTCCCCTCCCCTATCTCTCTCTCCCTCTCTCTGCTTCCTCTCCTCCATTTTTCCCCAGACATGATTTATCTTTCCTTTCCTGCTCTTTTTAAAAATTTCTTTTGATTTTTTTCCCTTTCAAGCACTTATTTCCACAAACTACCCAACATTTGCCTTTAAAATACGACTAGCCTATGACCCAAGGAAAGAACTGAAAATCTAGAGAGTGATCGACAGCCACATTCAAAGCTTTTTGTAATATTTTAGCTGCCGACACACAATTAGAGATTCATGATCCCTGGATACAGAAGCTAGAAGCGGCATTCAAAAGGAAAGGGAAGCCTTAACGAAAGCGTCTCCCGGTTTTTTTTTTTTTTCAACTTGGCCGTTGCGTTAAAATATTAAAAAAAAAATGCTTTGAGAGCCCCATATAAAGTTTGCATTTCATACACGTTTATTGCAAGACTTTTTCTTCTGCGTCGCAGTTTTGCACACTAGTTTAAATAGCGAGCAAGTGTGCCTTTTTTTATAGGCCGCGTCAGAAATGAAATTTAAAAAAAAAAAAAAAAGAAGAAGAAAATACTGCAGCTCAATCGAGCGAATCACACATTATACACCTCTTCTTTTTTTATGGATTGAAAAAAAAATAAAGGAAGCAATACTATCAGTTGCAGGAAATTCAACTGCTTTGGCTATAGTTTCATAAATATCCCATACACTTTTGAATATAAACTTTGTGTTAGAAACTAAATTGTCTTTTTTCCTAATCAACAAACGTGTGGTACGATATTTCAAAGGTCGATAGAAGTTTATTTTCTCTTTTTCCCCTCTCTCTCGCTTATTTCTTCATTTCTATCTCTCCTCACGTCTTCATTATATAAACCCATGCTTCTCGAACGTCCTATTAAACGTGAGTATTAATTTTTGTAATAGACACTCCAATATTAAAAAAAAAAGCACTTAAGCTATATACATATATAAGCATATATACACAGGCCCATTATTTAGGATATGTAGCCGCACGGCTGTCTAACACGTAATTACTGTTAATTATTTATTGTATTAAATAACAGCAATCGGACCTGTACTGCGTGGAGTCTGCAGCAATCATGATATTTTAATCATGAGTATACGTTTTAGAAAGGCATTCATAGAGTTGATGCATAGAGTTGATGATGACGGCGATAATAATGGCATTAGAGATGACAAAAATAATAAGGTAGTTTTTGTGGCGATGTCATTCATTTTATCAAAAATAAAAGTGAACATACGAAAAACCACAATGTTTTTTTAGACACTGTAGGCCTACTTTCTTATTGTTATTGAGCTATTTCTCCATC
>BLXT01006120.1:1906247-1927080 GCA_019648995.1 Plakobranchus ocellatus
CAAGACATATCTCATCTATCAAAATTGTAAGAAAAAAAGCTACATTCTTAAGACGGCCAACATGTTAAACACACAAACTATGTCCCCACATGTTACCTATGTTACCTGCAGTTGTTATTAATTATTTTACACAGTGTGACAAACCGTAAATCAAAAGTGCTTTGATGAGGGAAAAAATTAAAAGGGGTAGCTTTGGTACCAAAACATGAAATAATTTTGAAGGAAGCTTTGTTTCAGGGGAACTTATTTTACAACTTAAAATGCAAAACTCTAAATACTGGGCACCTAGGCGAAAAGTAAAATTAAGGGCAGTATTCTACTCAATATTAACATACTAGTCAAAACAGTCACAGATTACATTATATCTTTTCTAATTCTGATGTTTTTTTTAAATGTAATTGCTCTCAGTGAACTTTATGTTAGAACTAAAGTCAGAGTGATTCATCACAGATTGATCTGTGCTAGGTTATACATAGGCCTATGTGCAATTCAAATTTTTTAAAATTCATTTGGAAGAAGAAAATGAACAAAAATACTAATAGTATTAGTATGTTTCCTTTAACAGAATCAAAACACTTATATTTCTAACATGTGAAATCGCAAAGAGAGCAGTTGACTTGATTTAAAGTCACAAGTTTTTTTTTATTTAGCCAGTAGCAAAACAAAAAAGATGAAAAAAAGATTAATTAATTTAAAAAATCAGAAAAAACTCATAAACCTGCAAAAGTATTCAGATGGAGCTCACCTAGATAGATCTTTAGACCTTGGCTAGCATTACAAAAAAAAGTATCCACTTATGTACAAACCAAAATATTGATAAACATACTCTTAACACTTCACATTTCAAAAAAAGGTGTGCACCAGTGTATAGAAGTATAATTATTTGTATAATTATTTATACAAAAATCATAAGCCCTGATACTGCTGTGTAAATTGTTCTTTAGTGGAAGACTAACTAAGAGGGGGCATTGCAAGACTGTTCCAGTATCAAGCTGAAGTGCAGCACCCATTACCATAACAATAAACAAAAACATAATATTTGAACGTATTTGAAGAGTACATGAAAACAGGCACCGTCACACTCATATGCATGCATAATGAGATATTTCATTATACTGCTTGGATTTTAGTTCACACAATTCAGTTTACCTTCAGAGAATACAAGATGGAGTGACAGGGACACACAGAAAAGTGTAACAAGTTGAGCTATGAAGGAGTAAAGCAAATCCTTCTACAACTATGCATGTACTTTTCCCCATGTCTTCATCATAATTAAGCTAAATTATAACTGGCTTTTAAAGATAACTCCGTCCCAAAATTTCCCATAAAAAAAAAAAAAAAAAAATAGGGTAGAGGTGTTACATCCACACCAAATAGTACAAATATTTCCAAGTGATATTTTCATCTATGTAATGTAATATGCTTTCAAATGCACTACTTTAATTATAAATATAGCTGAAAATAACTGCTATAAAGGGAACAATGCTTTAGTCAAAGAATATAATCTTGGGACTTGGAGGTTGCCAGATGGTGGTGTTAGGCTATAGCATTCTATGGAGGTGGTAGAGGCACGGTTTAAGAATCAAACAAGGGGCCAAGGCTGTGATAAAAAGACTGCATGATCCTTCAATAAATTTGTATTGGTCAAGTTTTGTATTTTTATACTTTACCCGCTTCTTTGGAGCAAATGCTGACATAACTGGTAGAGCACTTGGCTACAATGCCACAAGTGATGGTTTTGATCCCTTGTCGAGCCAAACTTAAGGATGTTATTTGCCCATTGTATCCATCTAAAAATGCCATAGCCCAAGAGTGAAGATGGAAGTGTATTCCTGGTTCAGCTACACTAGTTCCAATCATAGGACTCTTTTTCTACACCTCTTCAAAATATAAGAAATTGACAACCTGGGAATAAAACACTAAAAATAAAGCATTTTCTTCACTGTGAAATAGGAAATAACCAACTTTGATCAGCATTATAACTATCTCCTTCCCTTACACATTGAGTAAACTCAATGTGTGAATTCGTTTAAACACATAAAATATTCCAATGAAGTTCAAGGCACTAGGCTTTAAGCCGAGCTAGAGCCTATTCAAGGTGGCTACATTTAAAAGCTGTTGAAAGTCAAAATCTCTCTCCTGACAAACTTCATCAGCAAACAATGAAACAAAATACCAATATAAACAGAAAACCAACACGAATCAATGTTACTTTTTAAATAAGAGCCAAATTTGTTCTTAGCACATAGGAGAATCATACCAAACATTCTTGAAGTTCGCTGAAAATGAGATAGACCTAGATTTAGTCTTAGAGCTAAATGTAGGTCTGGATACATGTAGATCCCTTTTAACTGGCCAAATTATAGCATGTAATTAATAAAGTACAAGAGGGAGTCCTATGACAGGTGGAAAAATCCTGAGTGGGAATTCTTTTTCACTTAAGAAAGGAAATATTGACTTACCAAAAAAAACAACAAAGAAACACAAAGCCTTTAATTTAAACACTGCGACATCAACATTTAAATTGCTTTTACAGAGGTATAAGTATACCAATATGACTATGATAAAAAGTTCAAGGCTGTTGAATCACAAAAAGCTAATTCACTTTCTTAATTTTTAGTGGAAAGACAAATTTTGGGACTATCAAAGCTCAAGATCTTGTTACTAATCAAAGTAAAATGCATGCATATTTCTGTAGGTGTTGCATTAAAAAGAGTCAATATCAATTACATGTTACTGACAATACCTTATCCCTCTTTTGCTTATATGTGAAAAACAAATATTGGCAACCCAGCCTTTTACTAATATAAACTGACGTAATGTGTAAAACAACACTATCTTTCATAAGGGATAAATCACAAAAAAATCCCGGGGATATGCTTCCTCCATTTATTTTGTTGTAAAAAATTCTGAGTAATTTACTTGATTAACAGTAATGCTTTTTAATTTGATATATAAGTTTCCAAACTAACATTGTAAAAATCAATTACTGAAATTGAAAACATAACAATATTTTTAAACTTCATCCAATCACATTATGAAGACAAAAAAACAAGTGCAAAAATATTCTCCTTGGAATGCTTTTTATGAAACAACAAAACATGTTAAAGTATATATTGCTACGAACAACTTAATCCAGCAAAAATAATGTATTATACAGTACGTGTACCATTAATAAAAAGAGTAAGATGTAAATGAAGAATCAAAATACTTTTAGAGATTGGCGTTACTCCATGCAGTTTTTCATGTTTGAAAAAAAGAAAAAGCAAAAATAATCTTGCTGCTTACAATCAGCTGTGGCAGCATTAAAAAAAAAAAATATTTAGTTTTAAAATATCAATCAATTTTCCCAAAATTACTTTTTCTGAATTAAACTTAGCACCATGGTAAATGCGGTGTTTGGTGAGTTGTAATAGAATCTGCCCCCATCTTTGAAACATAGCAGGACAATGGCAAAACATAACAGTTAGGATGGAATGACTACCAGAATCTTTTCTCACTCAAACATGAACACTCTAACACTGATGCATTTATGCACAGGGAACAAAATATTGAGTGTGTATTTTTTTTTTTGTTTGTTTTTTTTTTTGGAAAATGGAGGGGGTCCCTCATGCAAGACAGATGTATGATCATTTTAAACTATACAAATGAGGCCTAGGCTAGGTTAGGTACCTTGATAACAAACATACAGGTGCCCTGAGTCCCTGGTTTTAATTGAATACAGTAAGATAATGCGACTCAGATTGTAAGTGTTTTTTTTTTAATGCTGTATGTCCAAAAATAACAGAAAAGTATTTGTTGTTAGTCATATTTACTTAGTTCTTCATTTCAATTTCTTTTGTAATTATTGCTATAGCAAATAATTTTCATCTCCATTAATGTTTTCAGTTAATCTGCTAACTCTTATTACCTTTTATCTAAAATAATTCAAGCTAATATCTTGCTATATTGGGAAAGAAAGATGATACACAGAAATACATATCTATGAATAATATTTTCTTTCCTTAATGAGCCAAAGATAAAACTTGTGTACGTTTGGAGCCTAAAGAGATGTAGGGTTTTAAAACATCATATTATGTATATTGTTAAATCTTTATACATATAGGGGCTGATTCTAGAGCCAATTTTATAATTTTATGCACATTTGCCTGTTATGAGTTTTGTGCGCTGGTCTGTTTAAAATTCAATAAGTTTCATGTGCTAGAGGCTCATACAACACATGTCTGTATCAAAATTTGTAGTAGTTCCTAAAACAACTTAGCCCTATCAGGAGAATAAAAATAAGAGACAAAGAATATTTTTAAATAGCAATTTTTATGTATCAGGATGGTCAAAACAAAACAACACATGCAAAGTAAAAATCATTTGATTAGAGGTAGGACCTCTAATTTTCTCTTTTAAATCAATTTTTTGAACAAGTAAGTATAGGACTTACTATAGAAGTCACAGAAAAGTTTATGTCTAAAGCAGCTGTGCTGATAGGGATATGTGTTTCTATAACCACTTTTGTTGCTGCAGTTAATTTGGGCAAAACAGATGTCGATATGCAACTAGAAAATTGTCGTTAAAACAAATTTTTAATAATTTATATCTTTCTAAGATCACATCTCCATTCTTAATGATACCTACACAATTTAAAAAAAAAAAGCCTTAAACAAAAATTAATAAATAAATAAGCAATAAGCACTCTGCATGCAAGTTATTCTGTACAATACACAAGCAGACCCTTGGGTTGAAGATGTATTAAAAATTCTCTTTATTAGAGTCCATCAGTGATTCTGTAAGCCACTCTGCCTTTTAAGGAACAAAGTACAGACAAAGTAAATTTTTCAGCAGAGACGTACAATTATGTTTGCTATTAGCTAGTGTAAATTGTAACTCACACACAATGTTCATCTACGAGCTGGTCGCAAAGCTTTACTTTCTGCATGCTCTTCCTCACTGGTGGACAATCATGCCTCTGCTGAATGGTATTGAAGAAAGATTCAAATCACCATGCAGATTTTTTTTTTTTAGTCTTGCAAACTTGAAAATATGGCTTTTCATTTTTTGATAGCAGCCAAACTTAAAAAGCTTCCCTTCGTCCATTCAATATGTTCATAACAACTGACCAAAATAAACGCAAACTTCAAACATCTATAATATGTGCAAGTGGTGTACTTGCAAAAGAAAACAAAAAATAGAAAATAGGAGAAAAAACTTAAGGTGAATTTAATGATAGTTTGATCAACATGCAATGGTTCTTCAGTGGTGCCTGGCCAGTCAAATGCAGATTTTTTTTTTTTGGTCCCGTCGCTCAGTGAATCAGAATAATGATTAGAGTATCACATTTTCAAATAGGGTTTAGCATAGTATCATGTCTTGAAAAGAAGGCATTGGCAACAGTTGAACCACCATTCTCTCAGAAATTGCGCAAATGCACTCCGATTATGCCGTAAATGATATTGAAACTTCATTGAAGGATTTCCCGCTCTACAATCACAAGAACACCGCAAAGAGTTCATAATTTTATCTTGAGACCAGTCCAAATGGGTCACACTATCACAAATCACTTTTCATACATCAGGAAAAATGTTTGTACCTTTAAAAAAAAAAATATTAAAAAGAAAAGACAACAAAAAACTAACATGCAAATATGGTCCATTTTCTGGGCTGCATTACTCCAGTGAAAAATTCCATTACCCATTCTCAATGTATCATTTAATATTACTTTTTTTCAATTTTTTAACAACATTCTGTATAAAATAAGATTTAACTTCACGCATCTCTTTGCTTAAGGTTAAATTTGCAGCTTCTGATGTATGTCAAGATATCATTACACTGTCACAGAGATATACGCTGATTTGGCTTTGTTTATTAAAAGGTGTGTTGACAGATAATGACTGGTCTTTTATACATGTACTTTCTAGAGAACGATGAAGTTTTGATCTTTCATAGTGAGGGATTCTTCATAGAATATCATCTACTTTCATTCTCTTAATCTTTTCAAATGGATTTTAAACTTTTGCCTTTTCAGTCTAATATTTTTTAATCAAGACGAAACATGAAACTCTCTTTGATCAGTTCAAACAAATTTTCACTCACAGTTATAAGTATAAAAAGATGGGAAAAATGCAACTATGTAACTAAAGGGAGCAGATATGCTTTATTACAGTAACAAAAAAAAATGTGCCAGGTTAATGTGCAGTATGAAGTAAACATAAAATGAGGCACTTTTCTGTTTATGTATAAAATTATTGATCAATGCAAGTGAAGTTTTTGAGCATCATCTTTGTTTACATGATGACAAATAAACATGCTCCATTAATGTACAACCACTCCATGAAATGGCTGTTATAAATTAACACTGCTGCAAGTATGAAGTGTCATCACAAAGTGAGACATTTTGCAGCAGGATCAAGTGTAATATACATAGGTACACATGCAACCTCTCTCCCTTTGAAAGAGTCTTGCAGTATTTAAAAGCAATTAAAATCAATAGTTAGTGTGCTCTGTAGAATACAAAACATATTTGAATGACTGATATCTCCAAAAAATCTCATTTCGCTCTGCATAACACATTGTTTTACGAATGACTTCACAAAAAAAAAAAAAAAATGCTTTTGAATAAAGACAGTTTGGAAAAAAAAACAAACAAAAAAACAAGAAAAATGTGAAGGGTTAAACAAAAACAATATGAAGTCTCTTTTTAAAATACATCATTATCTCCCCAAGCTCAGACTTTGACATGAAAGACTCATAGCTTTGAACTGAACATAGAATTCCTACAGACTGAGGAGCAATAAGCACATTAACTGTATCAAAACAAATCAATACAATTAGCTCGTTATGATATGCTATGCATTGGTTATAAAAGCTGTATAGTGGTGTTAAATAGGCCACTTGAATTGTCTCTATAACCAGTCTGCATACCATCTACTTGAATTGCTCAATTAGCTCATGAGATCAGATTTGTCTACTATTTATATTCAAAGGTCAAAAAGCTATTCAGAATGTTTCTGCCCACAATTTCTGAAAAGAAACAAAAAAAAAGCCATGAACAATCTGAAAGATATCTTAATAAAAATAGAGAGACAAAAATTGAAAAAGCATAGTTGTCGATTAAGTGGGAAAACATTGAATATACTATCTGTGTTCCCATGCAAACCTGGCTGAAAATACAAAATTAAGCATCAAAATACTATTTCTGAGATTTCCATTTTTTCCCACAAGATTTTCCATTGGGTGCATAAAGAAGTTTTAACAGGGAAAAACCCTGAGCAGATTAAAAAAAAACGATTCAAGACAGATACAATAAAAAAATGAGGTTCAAGATCAAAAACAATTTCATGTGGGTTTAAGAAAAAATTTGAAGAGTAAATGAAGGAAACTTGTTGACAAAATGTTAACTTAAATTTTCTCAAACTTAAAAAAAAAAATCCAATAAGTTATGTACAAACAAAATAGAAAATATAAAAACAAAACAAAAGTTACTGTGGCAAAAGTACAGCTTAAAAAACACAGGCCTTTTAATAAAGATATAAAATATAGCAAAAACTTTAAGGAAAATGTGATGAATTTACTGCCTCCAATATTTTTTGTCAAGTGAACAGATCAATTGCTTTCAGGTCTATTTCTAGTCAATGAAAATTAAATTTAAGGATTTTGCTTAATAGACTGCCACCCTCAAATTAATATAACATCTGGCAAATCAAAGAATGCATTATAGTTTCATTTGCCAAGTCAAGTCAGTTCTGCTACATGCCAAGATACTGGAAAAAAAGTACAGTTGAACACAATTAGGTTGGACATGGATTCCTCCAAATCACAAATTTGTTTAACTACTCTTTCAATCTACTCTCCAATGAAACCAAACAAAGGTGATTGATAAGAAAGTTAGTAGATTACTACTAAAATTGCACTTGTATGCTTTACATCATTAGAATCTTATATGACAATGTCAATAATCATAGCTGTATACAATCATGAACTACAGCCAACCCCACCACTAGATCTATGGAGTGATAATGATTATCTTTCAAATAAACACTACAAGTAATTTCCTCATCATTGTGATGTCTGTCTGCCTCTTCAGAGCTGTTGCAAAATACAACAAGACTAGCATTAGATCTAGATTGTAACAGGTGATAATGCCTATCACAGAAAAGGAAAGACTTGCCTAACTGTGCGAGGCACTTTGCAAAATTTACAGCTTTCTGCCCATTCCTTCCACATTTGTTGCTGTTCACCGCAAACCCTAAATATGATTTATAAGCAATAAACAAACTTGTGAGGCAGGGTAATGAGGAACCATGACAAGAACGTAATAGCATATGCAAGTTTCCCTCAGTAAGTAACTACCACTAAGCCAAATTGGTGGGCAAGGCAACACAACCATACACACAGAACAAGTATAAGCTAACAAGTAATACTGCATAAAAATCTTTGCAGCAGTTAGTGTTTCATTAATTCTTAACTGTAAGATATTTGTTTTAAGCCACTTTAGACACAAACCTACACCAGGATCCCCCTATTATCCAGTAGATCCCACTATTATCCAGTAAGGTCTAAAAAAATTCATCATATACCCATAAATTTTTTTTCTCCTCTATCTTTAAAAGAAGAAAAATGAAAATGAACAAAAAATAATAGTCACAAAAACACTTTTTCTTGGCAGTGTGGCAATGATCAAGGGCAATAACCACAGTTTATTATTTTTATTATGCTGATCTCTTTTATTAATTGAACACAGTAACTCGAAACTCATCCAAATTCCCCAACGATTTGGAGGAATCCATGCTGGATTGTATATCAAAGCAGAAGGCATAAAAAATGTGTTTCCTAAAAAGAATACTGAAAATATCATGGGCAAAGATACATTCAAACCAGGATGTGCTGGAAATGGCCAATTCAAGCAGATTTATTTCAATTGTTAAAGCTGTGACAGTAAAATTCATAGAACATGTATATGGACCATCTTTGCCTGATAGAAAGAGAAGAAGAGGACTTGAAATTTCGTGGTAAATTTTGACACCTGGGCAATCATGAAGAAAAGAAGCAACAATCTCTTCATAGAGGCCAGACAATGAATTATGGTTATCACTGCCTGCATCGGACAAGATGATGATGGTTTTTTCCAAAGAACTATAGAAACTTGAGAGAAAAAAAAAAATTTTAACTGATTTTTCAAACAGAGTTTTATAGACACGGAGGCAGGTAAAAAGATGATGAAAATTAATGAGGAAGTAAAATGAAAATGCTTTATAGTTGAAAATGACTAATATTTCTTTCTTAATCATTTCTTTCATACACCAAGAATTCCAAAAAATAAAAGCTGGATCAATAACATGATGGTCATGTCCAATTACTTCATGGTGATTGGATTACAAAAAAAATTTAAAATTTCCAAGTACAATAGAAAAGAAAAGAAAAAAAGACAGAATTCCAAGATGGAGTCACTATAATGAAGGCTACTATAGTTTTAAGTAACCTAATTTTGCTCCACATTCCATCTGCATGCCAAAGCCATCTTGAGATCAGATAAACATTGTCCATTGATGCCTAATAATTCAGTAATGCAATAATGTTGACTTGACCAGCCAGTTCAATTGATACACTAACATATATTCCTGAAAAACTCCATGATGTCAAATTGCTATCAGCTTCCAAATCATAAAGTGTAGTTCATAGATTTACAAATACCATTGCATGCTGTAAAGTCACAAATGTACCATCTTCTTGCAGATAAAAATTGAGCACAATTTTTTTCTCAGCATGACCACGGATTACAATGGCAGTAGATTTAACCCTAGCAGGAAAAACACACATACACATAATCCAACCCCACTCAAAACGATCCAGTGCACCACATTTACACATTTAATGATTCTTGGTACTTATATCATTTACAAGAAAGTGGTGGGATAGTTCAAAATATCTATCTCAATCCTCCCACTAGACTTAAATTAATTGAACATTTTCAATACAACTGAAAGTAAAAAAAAAATTAGTAAACTGAAGCAAATTCAAATTAACTTCACATTTGACATCTCTATATTTGAATTATGTAGAAAACAAAAAAAAAACATGTTAAAAAAAAGAATGACAATCAGAAATTTAAAAAAAAATTGAGAGAGATAATTTTTTAAAATATTGTCTCAGAAACACTTTTTGCTATGCTCCCCGAATCTAAGAAAGATAATTCATTCAGTTCTTCAATAAAAAATTTCATGACATTTGGCTGAAAGATATCTGACGTCAGCAAATTTTTAAGCCTTAATTTCAACAGGCCCTCCAAAAACCATGAACTTTTTCATCTTTCCTCATGTATAAAGTAATAAACACACTATGATTAGATTCTAAAGACAAATTTACCATTTACTGATTTAGCTCTCCCATTAACTAACATTATACAGGTAAAAATAATATTTTCCTCCATAAACTGGAGTCATTTCTTTCAGCAAAGCAAAACATATTGTTATGTAAAAAAAGTTTACAAAATATTCTTGTCTTTGTTCAGAAGGGAGCAACATAAAAAAGTAAAGTGGGTCCCACGCTTAGTCCAAGCATTGGGGAACCAGGAGTAGGGTCCTGATTGTTCTCGGCATACGGCATTTGAGGTAGTTTGCCATTGCTTTTTCCTTGCCGCCTTTTACTTTTGCGGGGTCTTAAGAGACCTAGCTACCCATTTAGTGCTGGGTGGACACGGAGGAGCTATGAAAATCTGACTTGGCCCGGACTGGGAATTGAACCCCAGATCGCGTGGATGGTAGCCAACTACCTAACCAGATGAGCCACCGCTCCCCCCAAGAGAGAGAGCAACATAACAAAAGAAAAAAAAAAGTTTTTATATGTTTGATACTTGTGCTTGTATATTATTGCAGCTGCATCCAACAGTAAAACGAAAGCATTTAAAAGATAATATTAGTAAATTTATATTCTGATTATCTCGCAGCAATATAAACATATATTTGATGGATGTATCATTCATTAAAATCATGTTTGCATGCATATCAGACCAATTCCCACCTTTTCTGACATATGAAATGAAATGGGACTTGGAATCACATTTATTAACACTTTCAAAGGTGGACCAATCAATTAATAAATAGAAAAGAAAAAAGAAAACACAAAAGCAAGCAACTTAGCTTTTGTATCAAATACTCTCCATCACAAATTTTCTCAGCTGATTAATTTAGGCAGTGCTAGCTGTTTCCTCCACAACATGGCAGCCAAGTTCGGCCCTTGCCTAATGACCTGCTGTTGAGCTGTAGCCCACCAGATTGGCCTGGATCCATGTTACTATCATCTCCAAATCGACGCTTTAACTCCTGGATTGAGACAAGAATAAGAACTTTAAGGTGACAGTTGCTACTTGAAGATTCAAATATTTGTGTGTGGAGTGAAGTATCCTGTCATAAAATTTTTTCATGAGCAATTTGAATAGGTCATCTGTTGCAAACAAGAGTGTATAAAAAAATACCTAAAAAGAATGGTTCTTTTTTTTTTTTTTATTGTGCACGGCAAGGATTTGCTTCATTTTATGTATATCAGGCACATTAGACATGATACAGGAGTGAACATGATTAGGTCAGACAAGGATTCTTCAAAATTTAGCATTTGTCAAACTACTCTGTTTTCCCACTTCAATTCTTTCTTTGAATTTTTATAACTTTGTTCTTCTGTGGGTCTCATTCGCCAAGTCAAAATCTGATTTAAACAACTATTGATCCTATAATTATACTAATAACAACCTGGAATTTATTAGAGTTTAGCAGTTTACTACTAAAATCACTCTTGTTGCTCTGCCTGTGTGGCTAACATAATTAGAATGACAGACATTGTGAATAATGAGCTGCAATAATAACCAACACAACTGCTAACTACTCCGCATGCCCCCATCACCCTTTATACCCCCTGCCACAAGTTTATTCCTAGTAAATCAGCCCTCACTCCATCTACAAAGAAACATTGATTATCTTTTAAAACAAAGAAGCCTGAAGTTGCCTCATGATGTATGCTCACCATACCTGTGCTCTGTCCAAAGAGAAAACAAGTCTAGCACTAGATCTAGAGAAGTACCAGGTGCTAATGACAATCACTGACAGGAAGGGCTTGCCTTACACTGTGAAGCACTTGGCAAAATTTACAACGTTCTGCCCCTCCCTCTTGCACTCAGTCCCTGTTGACTTGCCTGCCCATTCCTTTTTTTCTTCCTCTATCTCACCAAAATGAACACCAAACAAAATGATAAAAAAACTTTCCTTCCTTAATAGGAGAGAGGTGCCCCTCCATGTTTGCAATGATCAGAGAAAGTAACCTTTTAGAGATTTCCTTAGTAATCGTAATTTGAACTTATATCATTTTATCTCCTAAATTTTGATAAACCCCTGATGGACGGAATATTATGAATCTATATAATGTATTGGCAGAATTGTTTTTGGAAAGTCAAAATGAAAGGCATAGATTTTATATTATCTCTGTCCTGTTTCAACCAATGCACATCTAAAAAAAAAATAGTGATGCTGGTTATATGAGTTTTTATAAATGGTAAATTGTGACTTCAAACTCATATACACGGCAACCAGGGCTACCGGTAACAAGTCGCACTTTAACTCTTAAGCATTTTGAATTATATGCATAATGTATAAATGCCTCTGATGTACATTTTTTACAGAGAAAATAATGTTTCTATCTCTTTTCTGACGAAAAATAAGTGAGTTTGAAGACTGAATTTTTATTTAATTTTTTTTGTGTGGGTCAATAAACAAGCATCCCTCACAAAATGTGACTGATTTGCTCTGGCAGTCCTATATGGAGCATTTGACATATGCGTCCATGGGCAGGAAACAGGGCTGAAATGGAATGTTTCCTATTTTGTCTCAAATATTCATTTAATTCTCTTCTATGAACCCTCATACAAATAAGGTAAAAAATAGAAAGTAAGAATGGATACAATTTGATATTTCAAGTAAGGAGCTAAGTTTTTCACTGTTTCTTTATGATTGATAAAAACCCTTTTATCTTTCTGGGATGGCCAATTTGCACATGCTTAGCTTTAAATTCATACCAATAGCCAAAAGAAATGTCTGCATATAAAAACTCCTTACTTTAGCCATCTTCAGGAATGTGTCATCTACATTGGTGTTCTCTTTAGCGCTGGTCTCCACAGCTCCGATAAAACCTTGAGAATGAGCCAAATTCTTTGCTTCTTCATTGCTGACTTCTCGCAGGCTATCCAAGTCACATTTATTTCCTTCACATTAAAAAAAAAAAATAATCACAATTATATTGAGCTAAATTTTGTTTCAAAAAAGTTATAACAGGGATAGAAATGGCTTAAAAGGAGGGGGGGAAAGTAATAGAATTAGAGAATGGGGAAAAAATCTTTTAAACCAGAAAAAGACATCCTAGCACTTAAATACCCCCCTCAAAATAATGAATTTCAAGGGATAAAAATATTACTTAAGGTCCAAATATTTACATAACTTGATAATTTGAAGGAAGAAACATTATCATAGATATGAATCTGAAGCAATCATTCCTGCTCTTTTTAATTTGACTTTATGAATTGAGGTTAAGACAATACATGTGTTATAAATTAAAATAACCAAAATTAACTTTAAAAAACCCAAAAAACTTCATAATATTACTATCTACACACTGCAGGAAAACAAATTTGATACATTTCAAGCAAAGAAACTAACCAAATCATGACTTTTTTTTACCTACACTAATTATCAAAAGTATCAAATATAATGATTGCACACTGTCTTCTATATATTTTTTTACCTAAAAGTATATCATTCAACTTATAACTATTAATTACATGAAAAATCAAACTTAGAAAAATGAAGAAAAAAAGAGCCCACCAACGAGAAGCTGTACTACGTTTGTTCCAGCATATCTCTTCACATCCTCCAACCAACGTGGAATGGCCATGTATGTACCACGTTTACTGATGTCATATGCAATGATAACGCCATTGGCACTGCGGTAGTAGCTTTGTGTAATTGTGCGGAATCTCTCCTGGCCAGCTGTGTCCCATATCTGAAGCTGTTTCATTACATGTAGAAGTAAATAAATTAAAAAAAAATAATAAGTTAAAATATTACAAATTTTAAATCCCTAAAAATCAAGCATGATAAAGATTAATTAAGAAAAAACAAAACCCACACAGCAGTTGATATTAGTTGATTCAAATTTTGATCCTTTGGTGATCAATAGATCCTGATGTTATCACTCTATATTACTTTGTAATCCTATATCAAAAGATTTTCAATTCCTCATAATAAAAAAAAAAAAAGATTGCAAAAGTATTAACTTTCTTATGACATGAAAACCTGCTTATGCATGCTCAAGTTTTGATGGAGACAGATTTCCTCCTTTAGCTGTATCTCAAATTAAGACTTTCATATAATCTGTGTGATATAAAAGCTCTGACTAAGCTTATCAATATACTGCCAGATGTCCATTAGTAGAATGTTCCTTTTTTAAATCTGTTTTCAGATTACATCAATGCTGATAATGATAACATTGAGGCTATACACCATCAAATGACTCTCTCTGCACCAATCTGCATTAATGAGCTTTATATAACTGAGAACTGTTGTGTTGGGTGAGGATTGAATTGCAACCTGTTTAAGCACTCTTAAGGATTGCTTTGACCATAGACTACAGTTGTGGTGACAAAACACAAAGTCATTTTTTGAAGGCAAATACATTGCCATGATCAGCTCCAAGATCAGGCTGATACATTCCCTTGGTCTTTATTTTATGCATGTGAAAGTAAAATGCAAGTCATAGCAACTGCCACTGAAAGAGGAGGAATACAGGAGGCACAAATTCCTTGAGATTCCTATGGTGAGCAGAAGGAGGTGAAAACTAGATTCATGCCCTCCGCATTGGGAAGATCTTCTGACTTCAGTTAAAAGATGAAAATTGAAGTGGCACACGAAGTCACAAGCATCATTCAAAATAGCTTGTAAATGCAAATAAAGAGTTAAAAAAGAGACACAAAGAGGCCAGTCCAGGAAATACACTAAGTGTATTGAATTTGAGGAAGAGTGGAGGAAGCTGGTTGCAATAACTACATTAGTTCCCAAACTATCAATTTGTGAGCGCTATGGAATACTGTTTCTTTTTGATTACACAGATTTACTACATTATTCAGATCACTGCTATGGAAGTGAAGACATAAAACCTTATTTGAGATCACACTCTAAAAGGACTAATGTAATTTTTAACAATTTGAAGATATAAAACAAAAGTTTAATATCCTTACGAGGATGGTAAAACAATAAAATCCTCCTGATTCAAGAGATAAGTAGAGGACTTGTAAAAGTACTGGGCCTTAGGGCTCGATTTAATAGTCCCACAGGCCATAGTTGAATGTCCCTACATTCACATAGGATTTTAACAAGGGATGAAAAAATTGAAAGCTAGTGACAATGACAAAAAATGACAATTTTCAAAAAATTTTAATCTTAATCACATAATGTCACACCTTCCTCTACAATGCTGCCAAAGAGTAAATTCATTATTTTTTTTTTCAAAATATAGATAAATTTAAACTTCAAGGATTTTAAATTGTGGCCTAGGTTTCTGCATGTGGGCTTAAAAACACCCTGTAGTGAAAGTATTGCTTTGAAATTCTTTGGAAAGACTTCAAATTATGCACACTAAGCTATAGGCCCTGATCGCTAATATTATAATAATGACAAACTGAAGGCAATTTTATCAATTATGGAGAATTTAGAACTAGAAGCTCATTATAAAATTGTAAAAATTAACAAAAATAATTTTGTTCAAAAGCAACTATAATATAAAATAAATACTCAATTACAGCAGAATTTTTTGATTAAATTAGCAATTTAATGGTCAGGCTACTGCGATTATATATGGCTAGGTCCACCAGTATTGTGCACAAAAAGTAACATTCATGTCAAATTTTTATTTTCTTTTCATATTGGCTACACTGCATAGGTCAAAAGAGCAACATTTGATCTCTCCTGTATGTAAGTTTCAGACCTTGATGATTGCTCACAAACTTGTAATTGATGAAGCAATAATGTCAGTCAAGAACATGAGGAATGTGACGGTGACCAAAAAACCCTTAATTCAATAACAAGAACACCTGAAATACAAAACTACACTTTTATGTCTGTGTTTGATTTATTTCCTTAAAAAACACTTGTGTAATGAAAAAAAAATTATATGAAATACGAGTAACAAATCGTGAGGAATATTACCTGACATAAATGGACAAAAATTTCCTTTTATATTTTATCTCCCTGTTAAAAAAAAACACATTTAATTTAGCAAAAGGCATCCTGACTAACAAGGCAAGGAGAGGGCAGAACATAAAAAAATTCTTAAGGAAAAGAGAATATTTATAAAATAATAAGTTAAAAAAAAAATTGGTGAGGAATGTTTCCATGAAAGCATGGACAATCATGGCACTAATTCTAGCATTACTTATTTTAGCAATCCTAAATCTAGATTCCCCCAATATAATAGTATAAACATGTTTAACAAATAACCCATGCAATCTGCCACATAGTTGTAATCATAACTTTAAAAATAAGTTTAGGACTTTGTAACAGCTGCCAATAATGAGAAAAACGCAAGGAATGTTACAGGACAAAAATTAGATCTTCAATAGTTATTTTTCGTCATCTGATAAAGTATGGTATGGAAATGCAGGCAAAAGACTTGAATCATGAATATTTAAATAAACAGAATATTTTTGACAAGTTACAAATAAAAAAAATTAAACGCGGTAAAACAAATGCCAGGAATGTTAACTTGGACAGACCAAAAAGCCATTCTACGAACATTCTTTGTTAATCTGGGATTAAGGATGACATTTAACATTATGGCTTTTGGGTGCGGCCATGTTGCTTGTAAGCTGAAGTGAGCGCAAATAGCTATCTTCAAAAAAAGTATAAGGTACTTGTTCTGATCCATTTAATTTGTGTGAGGATGGTTCATTACGATATAGGATGAATGTTCAGCGCTTTTAAAACCAAGCATAAAAACAAAGACTTAAATCCAAATCTGAAACTCTGGCTTACCTTTAAATGAACGCGGTAGTACAACAAAATCGTTTTTTTTTTTTTTTTTTTTTGGCATTTGTTAAAACACCATAATTCATTTTTTCGGTGTTTTGGGGGTTTTATGTTTTGACACAAAATGGACGAGTGGTAATCACATGCCTGAAGGGATTTCAGCCGCCCAGAACTTGAGACTACTTTGATTAAAATTATTATTTTACATTGGGATAGGATAGGTGGGGTTTAATAATACACACTGTTATTAAAACAGCTTAAATCTTATCAAGGTTAATGCGACTACAGTAGATTGATCTATATGGGCTCTTAGAGGTTAGTCACGATAGCACTTAACCTAGTGTAATACTCCAGAACAACTGGAAAGGGCTAAGTTTCATTTCTAAAGGGATTCCCCCTTTTCAAACTGCTAAGACTGGCAGTCTATGCTTTAGATTGGGTTAGAAATTGAGAAGTAAACAAGTGTGGAGCTTAATTGATGCTCTGCTGTTGAAAATCATGGCTGGACAAATCCCAATTCCTGACTTGTTTAAGGAACTGTATGCAGACGATAACGGCAGTGATAGTGATGAATTTGCACAAGATGAAGGGGACTTGTTAGGAAGCCTGAGGGAGTGAGCCTATAATTCAAGCTCCTGGAGATCAAGATTTGGATATAGATCTGACTAATGGCTGGTTTCAAGAGGCATCGCCTCCACTACCAGAACCATGGAGTAACACACTGACAAAGACAAAAACAAATATAAAAAAGCAAAAAGGTTGGGGGCATAAATTTTTATTTCATATGGATCTGTATTCAATTTCCTTTTCATTGGTGCATGGTTAGTGGTTTTATGTTGAAAAATAAAATAATAGGCTAATGTAAAATAAATAACTCCTTTTAAGTTTTCAAAAACTCCAAATTAATTCGCCTCTGGGGGACCTCACAGGTGCTGAAAATTCGCCTTTCTAAGAGTTGATTTAATACAGTAAAACCAATGAAGAAAATCCACTCACTGCCATGTTACTTTCAACAGGGCAAAAACAATGGTCTCATGACAAAACATGAATGCAAAGTCAACAAAAACTGTTTTAAACAACATCTTAAGCTTAAACAAGCTTGTTCATTATCAATCAAATATATATTGATACTAAGTACAATTTTTATTATTTTGTTGAATTTGTGCAGTTGGTATTGGTATTTAAAATATAACAATTGTATGTAAACAATACTCATGGACTTATGACAAGTTGAACAGCAATCCAACATCCACAGAATTTCTTTTCAAGATAATCTGGGGACAGGTCCATTGAATTCTAGATTAACTTTCATCAGCTACTGACGAAATGAAGAGGTTGAGGGTCAAGCTATGAAAATAGTGCTACTTTCAGCACAACTTACTTTAACTGTTTAAGGGGACCCATGCAACTCTACAGTTATTGCCTTTATTACTTGCCATGAAATTCCTCACTTCTCTTTAAATCATTTTTTTGTAAATAAGGTTCCTATACAAAAAAACATGATCCATTGTTAGAAAAATATTGGAAAGGATGTCTGTAGAGCTAAGTGTAGAAGTAATAGCCTTCTCAGTCTTCAAATTAGATCTAAGTCTTTCTAAATCTTGTAAACTCTCTTAGAAGCCAATGTTACATATTTCCATCCTTTTCTTTGTTTTTGTATACTAATTTTACAAAACAAAAATGGGATAGTACCGACAGGCCAAACTACTTCTAGATGTACCTTTATTGGTTACCAACAAAATGAACAGGCTGCAAGCAAAAAATTATGAAGATATTGTGTGAAAGTAGCATTATTATAAATAACTTGGCCTGCGACCTCTTCATTGCTAAATGAAAATAGATGCAGAAGTCGTTGAGCCTGCCTCCCGCATTATCACACAAAAATTATGCTTGTGACCTCTCAAACAAAACTACAACAAATTATTCTCTTCTTCAGACATATTCCGGTGCCCTGGAACTCTATAGATGTAAACTAACAGGGGTCCCCTTAAAAGTAAGTAAGTAGTGCCATACTTTCACATGACATCGCTACCCACAGTTTTTTTTTCCATAAGTTTGCTTCATTTCTTATAACTGATGATAGCAGATCTAAGTCATTAGGTCTGCCCTTGGACTATGCCATCTTTTCTTGTGTGCATATTAAGAATCACAAGTCATGCCATTTTGTTATTCTGCAATGAAAATACCGTCTTTGTTATTTATAATTGTTAGCAAAAAAAAAAAATAATAATAATAAAAAAATAAGTAGCCTGACATTGTAAATCATTTGTAAGGCCTAAATCTATGCCTTGTTTTAGAAATCTATTAAGAACAAACCTTCACAAGTTTTCCATCGATGTTCAGAGTTTTCATCGTGAAATCGACGCCGATTGTGCTACCATGCTTCTCTGTGTATGTTCCCGATTTAAACCGTTGGACAACACATGTTTTACCAACCCCTGCATCTCCAATGAGTACAATTTTGAAGAGATAATCGAACGATTCATCTGGATCATTCACCGGATGATAGGACATTGTAAGGCCTCAGTTTATCGAGATGATAAAAGGATAGATCTAGATTCTAGATCTAGACTTAAGTCTATATGGTGACGATTAATAAGACTCACACGGGACAGATCTGCAATCTAGATTAGATATAGTTATTGTTTCACTAGGGCTACAAAGACGAAGACTTCACAAAATACACAAGCCTGAGTCAGAATGGTCTGCTCTGTTATTGAAACAAGACATCGTCATCTTTTTTTTTTCTTTTTTGTTTTCACCGGAAGCTGAAATTTGGTGAGGATGACACAATCCCGGACCTTTCCTACTTTTCTGGAGAAAAGTTTTAAAGATCATTTTCCCGGTTATACATCTTTGTTTTTTCTATTCGCTTTTTAATCTTGATTTTGTTTTATTTTGTTATATTAAAATAGTTTTCTTGGTGTCAGAAAGCCTTAAATAACGAAAAACTAAAAGATGAAGCAAACAACATTTATCAAAATGACACAAAAGAACCTATTACAGACAATATAGGAATGAAATCCTATAGTTTCTCGTCTCTAATGAATGTAGGCCTATGACATTCTACTTCTAGGCTTATGAAAATTAAAACTCTTTTTTTTTCAGGGGAAAAAAAATAAAGGTCTAGGTTGGCGACTTCTGTGATTGAAATCGATAACTTGTATTTCTTCATATAACATAAATTTTACACCTCTATCGACAGTTTTAACAAGTCATGGTTCTCTTTATCATGATTAACAACACGACAGTAATAATATTAAGCGATGATATCTGGTTTTCTAGAAGTGTTGTCCATCATTGTAAATAGATTTCAATGTAACGATAGAAGATATTAACTCTGTTTTGTGATAAATAGTTTTATAACACAATTTGATTAAAAAAAATACCTTAGCACCAAAAGCAATATTGTGGCATGCTAACATGTCTTTGGAAACATTCAGACACGCACACACACACATTTCCACAAATTAAAAACGAAAACTTGGAAGATGAGCACAATTATATGAATATAGTATCATTATTCTTGAAACCCTGCTACCCTCGGTACTTGAACACTCGAAAAGCACAGGTCCACAAATATATATTTGTAATTCTCAATCAATATCAAACCACCAAACGTAGAAAATATTGAGATGAAAAGGAAACAGACAAGCTGTAGAAGCAATTCATCATCATCATCGGGTACCTTGTCTGGAACAGACATTGGCGATCATGTTCCTCCACTCATACCTATTCTCAGTTAACCTTATAAAGTTGTTATTGCTACCCTTTCCTATTTCCCA
>BLXT01006120.1:1938210-1950761 GCA_019648995.1 Plakobranchus ocellatus
GAAGGGAGGGTCTTGACTTTCAAACAAAGCAGTGGAGAGAAACACAAAAGAACTTTCTTTGTCCTCAAAAGTGTTTCATGTCACACCTGAATCAAGGAACCGGTCCCCGGACACTTTTTTGAAGTCCATTTTTTATAGGACCTGATATCTACAATATTCAAACCATCTGGTTTTTTTTGTAGACTTACATATATCTTCATATGATCTTTTTCTAATCTCTTAATTCTTGGACACACCTATACAAGGAAAGACTGTCTTTCATGACGGAATAGAAAAAAAAATCATACAGTTCTAGATTTCTGAGAACAACTGAAGACTAGTATTAAACAAAATGGAAATTGCTCAGGGAAGTTACTACAAATATTTCCTGCGCTTTTCCTTGCGATGAAACTCCTCGCTGTCCCTCTTGATTTTTTAATTGCTCTTCCCATTCTCTCATTGCTTTCTTTTCTGTGTTTGCTTCCTTCTCTCCCTCTCTGCCTTGCTTTCTCCTCCCTGGTACTGTCAGAGGACTGAGAGTCGCTTTCGGCATGTATCTTTGGATGATTCCCCTCTGATCTGGAATGCTCATGATCCTTCTCAGCACAATTCTCCCGACCGGAAGTGATATAATCGTCTATGCTCCATCCTTATCTTGCTGCCATTTACTCTTCCTACTAATGCCACAATTTTCTAAGCTGGAACTTGCCACCACATCTTTCTCACTAAAGTGCTTTGCTTTTATCATCCTCTTCTTCCTACTCACTCTTCTTTCACTGTCGCTATCATTGTGGACATAATCTTTTTTACTCTTTTTAGTACAACTATCACTTCAATCAAAATTTCTGCGTCTTTTTTTTTCTCCTTGTCTTTATACTTCTGATCGTCTCTCTGTCTCATTTTGCACTTTTTTCTCTTCTTTATGCACTTGATTTTTCCAGCTTATTTCCCTCCTTAAGTTTACGTTCATTGGTGCTCTTTTTTCTTTTCTTTAGTATCTGAGCGATCACTTTCAAAGTCCATAGGATAATGCTCTTTAAAGCCACTATGTCACCACCTGTCCGTGTCCTCTTTTTCTGCCTTGAGCAGCTGTCTCTGCCAGTACGTGCTGCCTTGCTCACCATTCATGCCACCAAGAATACCACAGTCTTCATCCATATGAGCCCTCCTTTTTAACTTACGATTGTTGTAGTGTCTGTCGGTATCCTTGTCCCTCTTGTCATCGTAGAGAAAAGAGTTTCTCAATCTGGGGCTCCTGATCCCAGCAACTTTATCCTAGTCCTATCATCAG
Organism: Plakobranchus ocellatus; assembly: GCA_019648995.1. Lineage (NCBI taxonomy): Eukaryota > Metazoa > Mollusca > Gastropoda > Plakobranchidae > Plakobranchus > Plakobranchus ocellatus. Next base: position 1,939,481 of record BLXT01006120.1, read on the forward strand.
GAGAGCAGTCTTGGCTTTCTCGTCCCTTCGTCTTGCTGTGCACCGACCACATCTCACCTTCTTCCAACAACCTGTTGTGTGTGTCTATGTGAGGTATAATGTTGCCCAGCAAAGATTTTGCAGCATATTGTAGCCCGACACCAGTTTCCTTGACACTAGGAGCAATAAGCCAATTTCACTCAAAGGAAAAAAACCTACAGGTTTTTTGGAACATTTACTCAGTCACGACCTTGGATTGTGACGCAATTGTATGAACTAGGAAATGGGGCTAGTATGTAAACAAAGCCAAATAGTATTATAGGTCCAACTGCCTTCTCAGTGTATTTGCGTTACATTTAGACGCAAAATAAGTCTTGCCGAAGTATACAAATAATTCTAAAAGCATAAACTTATTTATTTGCGAAGCTTTGTTCATCAATGTGTCCATTGTGAGAGGTGAGTGGGCAAAGGCCATATCGCCTACTCGAGTTAATCGTCGACTAGATTCGCCATTGCATAAACTTGTTCAGGGCGAGATTGAAATAGCCAAGAAACAACAAGGTCATTTTCATTCGTCGGTTAAATTGACACCGTGACGACCCCTTAAACAATACTTTTTTATATTAAAAAGAAAATTGAATGCTTTTCCGAACCAGCTAATTTTATTGTCAGTATTTCGATAATAAAATGCTCAAATTTTGCAAGTTTTTTTTTTTCGAAAAATGAAATTTACTTTTTGTCATCCATAGAGACTAAAGATGTTTGAGATTAACCGGCATTCATAGATGCAAATGAGTATATAGGAGCCAAGAACATGTATTGGATGGCGCTATCGGTAACAGCACTTTCTTGCGGCCGGCACATTTTCGTCGCTGTGAATTTTGAAGCTGAGTTTTTCTTACTTGCTATTTTTCTCTACATGATATATAAGCAAATTGAAAACTCTATTGGACGGAGATTTTAATAAATTTTATTCTTATGTAAATTTCGTCTGATTCTGTGTAAAAAGAATGGTTGCTTTACTTCTATCTGAGCTCGCCAGGCTAGTTTTGGGTGCCTACTTTTAATTCTACGAATTTTATTATTTGAAATCCATTCTCCCATATTTTGTAACTTCAGAGAAAAAAAGCCAAATCACTAACTTTAATAGCCCTTTCTGCAGCTTGAAATGTTTAATATGGGTCTAAAAGAAATTCTAAGACTCAGAACTCTGTGCAGATTAGGGGCCTATAGGTCTGGATCTAATGGAAATTTGGCTTTGTCTACAATTTTCCCCAATTTCGGCTGAATCACGTGACAAATCAGGTTAGGGTCATTGAAAAAACACGTCATCGCTGGAATTTTCCCCTGGTTGGACGAAGCTTATTCCTCAGAGCAACTCATTGCTACTAAGAACATTTCAAGCCCAATAGCAAATGATTCATCACTCTACAGTTTCATTTAAAGGCGCTCAAATTAGCCTTCTTAGCAGATCCGTATGAGACGAAAAGCTAGGCTGTAAAGTATATTTCTTTTTGTGTGGTATGGCTGACAAGATGACCAGTGCAAATAAAAAAAGTATCAGTGGGTTTAGAGTATAGATCAATTTGGAGGATGCTATCAGACAGGCTAATCATAACGTCCAAAAATGAAATATGCGTCGATGATATTTTAGTGGAATATTTTATAGATGTATGGACATTGTTGGCATGTCTGATGAATGCTTCAAGGTTGGAGCGGCCATGGGTCCAAATGAGGTAGATATTATCGATGTATCTGGGGCAAATATTCGGTTTTAAAGGTGCATGTGTAACAACTTTTTCCTCAAGCTCTCCCGTAAATAAATTGGCATATCTGGGGGCCATACATGTACCCATGGCCGCCCTGTGTATCTGAAGCCACATTTCATCCGCGAATTTAAAGCAGTTACAACTGAGAATAACTTCAATCAAGGCGCAAATGAAAGTGAATAAGGGAGCGGAGCGAGGGTCCCTCCATTTCTCCTAAGCAGATTTGTACCCTCCAATACCTTCCCCGTGAGAACTATTCGTGTACAAGGCACTAGTATCCATTGTAGACAAGATGGTGTCTGTGAGAAGAGGGCCTACTTCGTTTATGTTATGGATTTATAAATAGTCCATATCGTCCTGATCGTATGAAGGAACCAGTCAAACAAGATCTTTCAAATCATAGTCCACAAAGAGAGAGATAACCTCTGTAGGGCTCCGTTTCCACTGATTATAGGCCTCTTGGATTCTTTTCTATGTGAGTCTTCGGCAGGATATAAAATCTCTTGAGGATAGGGTGGGTAAAATGAGGCTGTATTAGAACCTGTTTCCCTAATACTCACTCCTAGTTCTAATTTGTAATTCATAAGTTTATTATATTTCTTAGCTGGGTCAGAATCAAGTTTCGGTAAAGCATAGTATTATTGAGTTGCCTAATGTGCTCAGCGACATAATCTGTGGTGTTCAAAACCACAACAGCCTCATCCTTATCAGCTGGTTTAATATTTATGTTAGCGTTGTTTTTAAGTTCCTTAACACCTTTTTTTTTACCTCAGTGCGGTTGTTAGGGGAACTTTTTCAAGGTGTGTATGTCATCAAGTCTTTAGCTTTGATTTTTAAATGCATGTACAAAACACATTCACACATACATATATATATATATATATATATATCTATATATATATATTTATATAGATATATCTGAGACTCTCTCTCTGTGTGTCTAGTATCTCTCTAATCATCCAATCGCCTTAGCCTAACTCATATCTTTGGGCTTATTTTTTTTGTTTTTGTCATATGATGAAAACCGAAGGGCGAAACGTTTGTGGGTATACTCTCTGCTGTTCAAATTTGTTCAAATTAGTTTGAGATGGTAGATATATTCTTTTACTAAAGTAAAATTTGAAATAAGAGTCAATAAAATTGTCCTTTTACTTCTCTTAATGTACAATGCACTGTGATTAAGTGTGCTTGCATTTGACAATTTTTAATAGAAGGATAAGTCAATTACAAGGGTGAAATTGGCTATTTTGAGGTAAAACAAGGAAACACTAGCCAAGAGACGATATGTGCGAACTCTGTTTGTCAAATACTTAAAGCTAATATTAAAAGGTAAAAAATTCTTTTTGACTTTAAAATTGTATATTTCGTAGATATTTTTTAATCATCTGTATAAACAGCAGTAATCTAACCACGTGAGATAGCTTCGATGCATTTATTCTAATATCTGCATATATGTTGGGTTCCTTTTCATACGATAAGGCCTTGTCAAGGACGAAACCTGGAAAGTTCTAGGGGTTCAAATAGACAGAAGAAGGTGATCGCTTGCCCTAGAATGATCACCCATTGCTTTCAAACGAATAAGGAGAGGCTAAGTTCAATTTCAAACTTTGATACTTTAAGGCCCATAAATACTTTTTCACTACTTATATGCACAACCACAAAAAACTTTCGATTTGTGTTGACGTATCATCATAGGTTCTATTTGATATTTCTCGCATTTCAATACCTTTTTTTATTAAAGAAAAATATGCTTTTGACATGTCAGGCAATCATAGAACACAGTAATGATATATTGATTTTCTAATGCGGAGCTTTCAAGACAAGGACGAGGGATTAAGGAGCTAAGGCGAGCAAGAAATACTCACTAATATGCTGTCGCAATAATTATGTTTGTAGGGAAAAACTGGCCGGTGATCCATCGCCATCATCTTACAACCTAATGGTTGCAAGCTAAAGATTCTTTCAATTGTTTCTCTCTAGATAAGTGTCGAAATGCCGATCAACACATTTGTGTATGTACTTATTTTCATGGAAATGTGCGGAAATAGGATCCATGTAGTTTTCTTTCTCTTTCCTTTGAAAATCAATCTTATATTCAAAGGATGAATAAACCATTGAATTTGACAATAAAATAGCCTAAGCACGGTAAAGCAAACCTTGGAATCTATCGCGTTCAGCTTGCATTCTAATGGAAGCAAGCTAAAATTTCTTTAAATGTTAATAATGTAAGGTCAATTGATATGTTAAAATAATATAAATGGACCGTCACAGCTTAAACCCAGTTGGTTTTAATCATAACACAGCCTGTATTTAGTAATATTTCGCACACTTCACCATCTTTTATTTATTTGTTTTTTTTTAATATGCAATATGTTAGTCGGGTGACAATATAGTCAGTTGGGGGTCAAAAGGTCGTAACTTGTGATGTCGCTTTTTTTTTTGGGAACTGGAAGATACATTGTGTGAAGGGCATATTAAGTCTCTATGGCTTGTCTCTATGTCAAGTGGGTCGGAGATATAATCAAAGAAACTTTTGTCGTATGTACGCACCCATACTTTTTGATTACTTAAAGGTCGGTTACAAAAGGTCGTATCTTAGACATAATTATGACTATTGTCTTCCGAGTATCCAATGCTTATCGATTTCGCAAAAGATAAGAAATTGTGCGAAACATTGAAAAAAAAAGGCTTTGTTACGAACGAGACTAAACGGAACCGAGCTTTGTTTTTGAACCTCACTATTCCGATATTTAATAGAAAATTCAACAATCTTATGGTTGTCTCCGAGTTTAAGTTGATCAAAGTTAAGGCTTGAAACCAGTTATTAGGCTAGGTTTCGGCCACACGTTGCCGATTTCGCCCGATTGAAAGACTACTAAATGAAATGCAACACAAAAATAGAGGCAGACAAACCATTGGATGCGTTTTTCATGAAAAGCTGTACGAGAATAAGATGACTAAACGGTCTTTTAGGTGTGTTTACTAAGATTGTCAGGGAAGCGCGTCCATAAAAGAGCGACCACCGATACAAAACTACCCCATCGCAACGAAGACGATAGATTTTCAATGCTTCTTTCTCTCATATTTTTCCTTCCGTCGTTTTAAACTTCGCCTTCCATTAAAAGCACATTCCCAACGTATCGATTTCGGGCGTGTCCAGTGCCTATCATTAAAAAAAAAAAGATGTATGACGATCGAAACTAAGAGACGGTTTAAGCTGGCCTTCCTGAAGTGTTTTTCAACCTAACTCTATCGATATGTGAAAGAAAATTTTACTTTATGGTTTTCTGCGAGTTTAAGGCGATTAAAGTTAAGGCTTGCCGATTTTACCCGCGTAAATGATTTCAAAATAAAACAAACAAAGAAAAAGAAATATATATATATATATATATATATATATATATATATATATATATATATATATATATATATATATATATATATGCAGATAAACGATCTGATGCAGGTACGTGAAACTAAACCAAAGAAAAAAAAAATAGCTAGGTATTTTACGCATGTATTTACTGGTTGTTTAGGAAGCACTTCGGTAAAAAAGCGGAAAGCGATATAAAATGCCCCATCGTCATGTAGCGACAAATTTTCACTGCTCGTTCCTCTCATTTTTCGCTTCTTTCGTCACTTAGTTTTATGAAAAAAATATCGCCTTGATACAAAATACATTCAAATGCATTTTCACGTCTACCGATGTGTCCAAGACTTATCGATTTAAAAAATGCTAACAAAATATGCACTATTTTATTGAAAAAAAAAAGGGACTTTGTCACGATTGAAACTTCCTTGCGGGACATAGGTGTGGCTTTCTATTTGAGTTATTGTATAGTATCTTTAAACCTTTCTCTATGAATTTTTAAAAGATTCTTTGTCTGCATGTATTGGATTCGAAGGTGAAGACGATGGATTCCAAGTTTTGTAATCACGGTCCTCAGGCTACTTTTCCTTTCAAAACTACTGGTTGCTTTCCTTTCCAAAGCTTGATCATTTCAAAAGGAAAAAAAAAATATGCATGGTTACTAATGCCATTGCATTTAATATGAAAACCACAACTCGACATATTTGCACGGTTGTTTTTAATGAGTAATAAAAGGGACCTTAAAGAAAAAAAAAAGTCTCCGCTGGGATATGGCTAAGCCTTTCCAACACTTAATTCATTAACTGCAAGCGCAATTTAAGTGTCAAGAACTTCTTTGTCACTATCGCAATGTTGCCCTCTCAACACCGAAGACTCTGTCTCATGATAAAGTGAAGTCTAGCGCTAAGCCTTTCTGAGGTTGGGAGAGAAGTAGTGAGAATCAGAGTGTGAGGAGTGGAGCAAAGGACTGTTGAGTGAGGGAGGGAACGGGAGAGTGTGGTAGGATGCAAATTAAGACAGGGATGGATAAAGAGAATAAAAGGGAGTGTAAGAGGTGTAATGAAAAAAATGTTTTGGTTTTCCCTACAACTAGATGATCTCAGTCTCTCGGGTTCTCCATCAACCCATTGCACATATGGCAAGGCTCGAGCCCGAGACAGAAGTTTTCTTGCAGATCTCAGGGTGGGTTAACTATTGACTGTGCCACCAACGCCCCCAAGAAAGAGAAGGGAAAGAAAAAAAAATCTTTGCGAGGGAAATAAAAAGACTATGAAAGAGATAGAAAATGGCATTTATGGGTGTCTGTGCGTGTTTCTCTATGTTTATAATTTTAAGGTCTCTATTTTTTTCTCGACAGTTGGTATGTCAGCGTGCAACTCTTATGTTTTTTTTGTAACAAGTCATGATTCTAAACAGTTATTACTGTGATTAAGTTTCTCCAGCCATTGAGCAATGGTTTGCTATGTCTAATATAATCATCCTATGATGATGTTCTTTGAAGCGAAACAAAGTGAGTTTGAAAAGCGAGAAGCTAACAACAACAACAATATCAAAATAAAAGCGCAACAGCTACACGCTAGCCCATTCGCCAGATTTATGTAATCAGCATCTACTCACTTGAAAAGTTGTTTGACATTAGTGAGGTTTGGCGCGTGTGTCAAAAGAACGTAAAACCACGTATATTTGACCTTTACTTATGTAACTTTTTTTTCAAAGGATTGACAATGCGTCTCTGGTGCGAAAACCAAGAGCCTAACTTACTATCGCAAAGCTTATCTTTTTGGTAGCGCAAGGCTGCGAAATGAGGCTCAAAGGTTAAAGGTAACAACAAAAGATCAAAGTTACATCTGGTTATAGATCAACTACATTACGCTAAAGCTCCTCGTTGACAAAAGTTTGACTAACATAGCCTAGCGAATGTTTACACGGGCCTAAATCTATATTTCGCTTTTCCAAACTTCTGAGCATAAATCGTGCGCTTCATTTTAACTTCCATTTTTGTGTTTCCGAGCTGAGAGCTCGGACCGGCTGAAGTTTAGAGAAAGTCTATACGATCGATAGTGATTAAGCTGAGTAGGAATAATTAAAAATGTGTCAAGTTATCATTAAAAAACTATTAAGCTGTCTGTAATTTTTTTAGGTGTATTTTTATTATGCAATAAAATTAATTGTCGTGGTACCTCTGGCGAGGTCTATAGTGATTCTTCGACCAAATTGGAAGGTAAGTTTTTATTTTGCCCACTCCAGTTAACCGTCCTAAAATGCAACTTAAACTGTAGGAGATACAATATTCTTCACGTTAAAGTCCTTGGAAAGACTTCCAATTATGCACACATAGCCATATTCCGATAATACGGCCGAAATGAAGGCAATTTTAGCCAATTGTTGAAAAATTTAAAAAAAATTACCAACAACTGTCTACCATTGCAAATTATTTCGTCCAGAAGCAACGATATATTTTAAAATTTCAGGAAAAAAGGTCACTTCAGATGACCATGTTGGATAATGGCGGCCGATTTTCAGTTGACCGGGTCTAACTTAGCGATTAATTTAGAAATAAAACGCAACTGATCTTAAGAAATTGTTTTAGTTTCACAATATTAAATAATTATTCTAGGATATGACAGGTTGATTGGCACTCTAGTTTTCTTTATATTTACTTTTCAAGGGTGCACATGCGAATGTCTTGCAAAGTCCTCTTGCTATTTTGTGATCTTAAGATTTTCAGGGTGTCAATGACACAGTGGATATCGAATCCGCCCCGAGATCTGCATGGACCCTTTTGTCGCGGGATCGAGTCCCACCACTGGCGCTCTGGCCTGGCGGAGTGCCTGAAAGCTTGAGATCGCTTTGATATGGACGGTCTACACAATCTTGTGCTCAAAAGTTAATAGATAATTCTGCACAAACGATGCCTTTTTCAATTGGAGTTTGTAAGATATAGATCTAAATGATGACCAGGAACATTTGTAGCTCTTTGATTTGCAATACCAGTCACATTTGGAATAGGTGGACTTTAATTAAAATCTGAAGGACAAAAGAATTGATCTGATCCACCGAAATTTATCTTAATTTTTTGAAAAATTAAAGTTAAATGTTATATCGATTACAGCAGTATCCTTTTAACTGATTTTAAGTTTTAAAAATATTACGATTTTAAAAAGAATTGAATTCAGAAACATAATTAATGCGAACACTATTCTATGCTTACTTAAGTGATTATTTTTGTTTGCCGTTATTTTGTTATTGTTGTTCTTGCCTCCTCAAAGTATAATGATGATGATCGTGGTGGGCGGTGGTGGGGGTTGTTGTTATTGTTGTTGTTGTTGTGGTTGTGGTTGTTGTTGTGGTTGTTGTTGTGGTTGTTGTTGTTGTTGTTGTTGTTGTGGTGGTGGTGGTGGTGGTGTTTGTTGTTGTTGTCGTTGTTGTGGTGGTGGTGGTGTTTGTTGTTGATACCAACACCCCTATTATTTTATTATCCAAATCCTCATGATCATTTATACTGCTTTATAACTTGGACATATATTTTTTCATTTCTTTCTTTTCATTGCTGCTTCATGTATTTTTCCCTATCAATTTTGTTCACTCGATAGCGAACCTCTTTATAAAGTGTTTCGGCCTTTTTCAGCCTGCTCGCTTTATACTCGGATTTTCTACATAACTGATGAGATATGATAGAACAACTTCTGCGTCTTCACCGTCATCTGATGACCAAGTGAATTCCGTGAAGACAGATAAGAATTTTTTGAGTAATAGTTAAACATTACTTGATAGTACAACTTGTTAATGTTATAGATATCCTCAAGGTCTGTTTTCTTGAACTGATAGGACCAATAGTCCAGATTTTGAACTTTATCAATCGTAGTCATGCTTAACTATATTATAGAATAAGCTATACTGTTTTTTAACGCTTGCTTTAAAATGTCTTGGAAGCTCCATTACTTTGGAAAAGTGGAATATTTCGAATTCTTACAGACCTCTAAAACAATATCACCTAAGGGGATGAGGTAGAGGGAGGGGAAAATACTAAATACACTGGGGTAAGTTGTTACTGATTCTAGCAGCATGATAAAAGACAGGGATCTATAGAGAGGGATGAGACAGAGGGAAAGGGGAAGTCACGATACACTGAGGTCAGTTGTTACTGACTCTGGCAGCATGATAAAAGACAGGGATCTATAGAGAGGGATGAGACAGAGGGAAAGGGGAAGTCAAGATACACTGAGGTCAGTTGTTACTGACTCTGGCAGCATGATAAAAGACAGGGATCTATAGAGAGGAATGAGACAGAGGGAAAGGGGAAGTCAAGATACACTGAGGTCAGTTGTTACTGACTGTAGCAGCATGATAAAAGACGAGAGCATAGAGGAATGGGGCGGTGAGGGAAGGGGATGTGAAGATACACTGAGTTCAGTTGGATGTGGATGTGATGGGTAAACAGTTGGTGATGATGGTGAGGATGATGATGATGAGGATGATGGAAGATATGGATGGTGATGGTAATGGTGATGCTAGCAACTCCAGTCCAATCTATTCTCAGTTAATCTCATACTGCTGTTATTGCTATATTATCTATTGACCATAACTTATAATTTTAATAACTTTTCTTTGTTTACCTCTACTGCCTTTGCATTCAGTATTTCGAGTGATTGCTAAGTGCTCTAAATACTTATGTTTGCAACTGTGTTCCAGAAATTGTTTGCTCAATTATTTCTCAAGTTAAGCTTTTTACAGTATCGATTCATTGGACTTTTTCCGTCCACAATATCCTCACCATTCTCCTGATAAACCACATTTCCAGTTTTCACAATAAGTTCTTATTGTCTAACACTCACTCCATATATTTCTGCCCATACATATGTTTTCATGACCGTTAATTTTGAGTTCATACGTATGTTTATGTAAGCCAGTATTCATTTCGTGTATCCTAAGGCATGCACAATTATTTCAGTCTGCATCTACCACCTGATATTGACAGTTAGCCAAGGTTTTATATTTTGTAGCATGTTTTATGTGGTTCCTTTTGCTAGAGAGATTGCATTAGGAATTTGAGGACTTTTTAAAAGATCAAAAGCATCGTTTTTTCACATTCATTATAATTGATTGTGATAAGAACAAAAATCTACAAAAAAAGCACTCTTTCGCTCTAAAGTTTGCAGGCTTTGGTGGCACACAGGCCAGCAAACCCGCCGTAAGATCTGCAAAACCTTTCCTATGGTGGACCCAAACCCACCATGTTCTAACGGAAAATTTGAGATTATTTTGTGGTAGAAGGGCTTTATTTGAGCAGAACTTAACTTATGGGCAAGAAGTGACATGGAACTGCTGAGAACTAACTTGTTAAAATAATTGTGACCCATATCCCTGACCCTGATTTATGGCTACAGATTAGACGGCTTTCGGAGAAATGGTCATCTGGAACAGACATTTGCATCACAGTTGTGGCAGATTTTGAGCATAGGCATACAAATCAGAAAAGTTTTATGATCTGGAGATTTTGGATAATGGTTCCATTCTTGCAAACACCGTAGCAAAGTTTGATTATCATTAATATAAAAAATTAAGGCTTCACTATTTAGGTATATAGACACAAGGTAACGGTTGTTGCTTTGATGTATAGTTTAAAAAAAAACCTATGGACCAATTCACCGAGCAACAATCGACGAATATGACAATTAATACGATTAAACAAGTGACGACTCAGACAAAACAATAATGTTACCCAACCAAACAATTTGCCCACTTGCCAATCAACCAACCACTGTCAGGCATTGCTGGGCTGCTAATACGAAAGGTAAAATTGTGAAAAATCTCCAGTGATAACATTATGCAGTATCTGAATTGGTATAACGTCCACGATTTTATCAAACAATAGAACATATTTTCTACCTTAAATGCTCATCCTTCACGACCAACTCATCACAACAATTAAGATACGCCCATGGCGGTAGGGGAAAAATAAGGCAATATCGAAGAAATGAATAATTCTCCTTCTTGTGCCGTCTATGACAGATATCGGCCACCATGTCTCTCAATTAAATCCTGTCTTGATATGAATTCCAAAATTCACCTTCTCCAGCTTTTGATTTCTTGAACAAGAATTTAGGCGTTCAAGAAACGTCAAGCATTGCCTAGCTCTATTTCTCTGCCCCCCCCCCCCCCC
>BLXT01006120.1:2021379-2034040 GCA_019648995.1 Plakobranchus ocellatus
ATTTGCACAAGAAGTGATTCTTGCACATCAGACAGTATATACACCAGATGTTGTCTTTTGAAAATAATGCAGTTAATGGCCTCCACTTTTTGAAAAGGGCCAGTATGTACCATATAATGTCTTTTTGATAAAGAATAACTCTTGCAACGGTTTCATAATCTAAATATATATCATAGACATTCTATTTTAAGTTAAATATTTCGTGAATTTTTATTATGAAGGCCATACCATCCTAGTCAAACGATTTTAACTATTATGATGTTCAAGTATAAATCTTACTCTTATGGAATAATAAAGTTAGCACATGCATTTAAACGTTATTAGCATTGACCACTACGGCTGCTATCATATATTTGTTTTATCATTAGAAATCAATCGACTTAGACCTAAATGCTTAAAGGCACCACAAAGCCTCGATTGGAAAAGAGCAAGGTAACCGTAACAGTCTCCTCAGCTGGATGCCTCTAGATCAATCTCAGGGCAACCATATTCTCTACATGAAACTTTAAAACCAAAACTAAGTCGACACAGCCCATAGATTTATCACAAAAGGATAATTTTAAATAGTGCGAGAGTGCAAATCGATAACTTTGAAATCGGCTTTATTTTTATATAAAATTAGAGTATATATAGCCTTAAAAGCGAAATTTTTCCTACGCATAATTGTTATATCTAGTTTCTTAAAAATATGACACAGTAAGGTTTTGAGACTATAAACTACAAAATCGTTCTCTATTTATTGATGTTATCGCCATTGTGTCAAGCTTAGATTTGATTCCATCAATGAGCTCAGCTTTTTTTTTTATTTGAACAAGAAGTATTCCTAGGCTCTCTGCATTGTCATTACATTACTCTGTCAATAGTTATGAGCGTTTAATAATTTGACAACTTTTGCTTTTCCTCCAAGGGTTACTTTGCGCTTGAATTTTTCAGATTTGCTTCGAAATTTCGAACACCATTTCGCTCACGTAAAGCATTTGCCTTTTGTTAAATACACAGCGACTTATTGGAGTCTGTAAATACTATTAACATGGGTACGCTTTTGGCTACTTTGATTATAGGCTAAAATTTGTAAACGTGAATGTTTTTTCAAGCCACTAATGTGCGGCATCAGAAGATACAACGGTTTGGCCATGTTCAAAATATTAAAGTTAAATTTCTTCCACTTTGAACTCGACAGCAAAGCATCATTCAGTGAGAAGTTCAAGCATGTCCTTGTCGCGCCTGCCTGAAATAGCCTTGTTCCACACACTCACCACATCTTGTCCGGACATGTATTGGGGCTTATCGTGAAGGCAACGAGGCGATGTGTGAAAAATTGGGTTTTAACTTGATAATTTTAGGCAACATGGCTACCCTTTGTAGATTACCAGATTCTTTTAAGATCTTTCGGGCGGGAAACAATGTCTTCATTTTTATTATACAAGTTAATATTGATTGGCAACTCAAGTTAGACATGCTAGGCTTGATGGGGATTTTCTTTATACTGTGTATGCCTTAGGCAAGGTTTCACATATTTCATTATCTCATGAAATCAATAATGATATTTTCGTGTTTTTATTGATCTCAAAGTCACTCTAAGAAGTTTGTATATGAGCCGACATTTTATAGATTATTTTTGTCAGCCTAAAAAAAACAACCAAGGATTTACGGCACATATGATCTCTGCTGTAAACGCCCTTGACCGGATTGAAGCTTTCAATGCTTTTTTCCCTCTGACTCTGTATACACATACATTTGGTTTGAGAGAGCACTAATCTCGCTTATCAACTGAAGCTTAAAGTGTTATGCCAGCGTCGCTTGGGAGAGGCAATGATTTTTGTGTGTGTCTTTTTTTTTTTTTTACTTTCGCATGTTTGGTCATTTGTTTAGCTGATGAGAAACGTTTGCAAGTAAATACATAGATATGATTGTGATCTTTACGTTCGTAACTATATCGGTGGATATTAAGCCTAAAGTTAAACACGAGAAAAACTAGTAAATCCTACCTCTAAAATAGAGTAGGATACGCGTGACGTTCGCAAATAACCTGGGACATTCAAGGAGTCTCTAATAGTTTGATAACACTTGGTATCGTTGAGTTTTGAGACTATTTTTATTGAGTATTTTTTATCTGCAACATTGAAATATACGAGGGCAGGCTGATAATTAAGTTCCTTTTAATCATAAATTTTTGATATTTCACAGCATATACATAAACAATACGTCAAACAAAAGCTTAATATCTCAGCTACATACTTAGCACTCTATTTTTGGACGTAGTCACCGTCGCGATCAATACACAGCCTCCAACGTTTCAATAATTGGCGCACGCCGTCAGCGAAGAATTCAGACGACTGTCCACGGCACCATCTACGAACATCTGCGATAACTTCCTCATCATTGACATAGTGATGGCCCTTCAGGTTGGGGAAACAAATAATAGTCAGAGGGGACAAGATCGGGGCTGTATGCAGAGTGCTGTAGGGTCGTAAATTCCAGCTGAGTTTGTCGATTGGTGTGCGGGCACGCATTGTCGTGTTGCAGAATTGAGTCCTTATCACGCCGGCCGAACACGTCTGAGGCTGAGTTTGAGAGCCCGGAAGCTCGGATTGTTGAAATATATCGCTCAGAGTTCACAGTTTGCCTTTGCTCCAGAAATTCCATGTGGACCACTCCCTCCATGTCCCAGAAAACGGTGAACAAGACCTTTCTTGCAGAGGCAACAACCTTGAACTTCCTTGGACTTGGAGAAGTTTTGTGCCGATACTCCATCGATTGAGCTTTACATTCTGGATACTAATGGTGGACCCGGGATTCATCTCCAGTCAGAATGCGTTGCAGAAATGCTTCTCCTTCTGCATTGTAACGCTTTAAGAGTTGAGTACACATGTCCTTTCTCTGCGTTTTCATCTCTACAGTCAGCTTTTTGGGATCTATCGGGCAGAGACTTTTCAATAACCCAGTACAGTTGTGACGATATGGTGCACTCGTTCTTTCGAAATGCCTACTTCATCGGCAATTTCCTTTTGCTTAACCCTTCGATTTGCTCTAATCATGCAGTCAACTTTCTCTCGATGAGCCGTGTCCGATGCGGAAAAGGGCCTACCCGAACGCTTTCGATCACGCAGAATTATCTCTCTAGGGCCTTCCCCCTTTAAAAATTCTCACCCTTTTGCAAACTGCACAGTCTGAAATGCCAATTTCACCATAAACTGTCTTCATTCTTGCATGAATGTTTGCAGCAGAATATCCCTCAGCTGCCAAAAACTCGTTAACAGAGCGCTGTTTGATGAGAAGGTCATTGGAAGTCGCCATTGTCTCATAAACATGGCTACCCCATCACATGTTGCGCGTCACTGCATTATAAGTACAAGTGACGGCACACAAACTTGCTGTTCTAATTAAGCCTAGAAAAATGGTTCGAGAGTATATGTATGACATTTTAGATCGATGTGTCGAAAATCGACTGAGTTATTAGCAAATGGAACTTAATTATCATCTTGTCCTGGTACAATGAAAACGTCTCCAAATTAAAGGGCATTATGATACGAGAAACACAGCATGTCCCTAATAGTTTTTTTTTAATTATAATCTATGTGTAAAAAAAAGTGAAGCCCTCAAGGTCATGGCACTTTCTATAAAAAACAACAGTATAAAACTAAACAAACCAAAGGATACGCTGTCCTTTTTTATATATCTCAAAACAAATTTGTGCACAAGTGGATATGCTTATTTTTGAAACACCTTTGTGGTCTTTTTTCAATGATATCGATCCCAGACCAAAATAGAAATATACGCCGTGTTAAAAAAAAATCAGCAAGTACATATCTCATTTTCGGCCAAAATTGATTATACATGAGATGTTCAAATATTCACGGGAAACAAGTTATTTTCTCCGTTTCGTGACTATCATTATCTTCTAAAGTAAAATGAACGATCTCAGGAGTAAGAAAGTGCAATGATTTTATGAAAACATTTATGAGAAAGAAGGCTTGTTGTGGCAATGTTTTACTCAAAAATTTTTCTCCATTAACTTTTTTAGATTAAAGCTTTGTAGACACAAACAATGCATCAGTTTGTCTTTGGAAACATTTTTTTTTGCCTCCTTGAAAACTTAAAATGAAAACTTGTGTTCATACATTTCGTAAAATGTACAGGAAGAACTCTCATCAGACAAGATTTTATGAAGTCTATCTTTAGAGTGAGCCAAGCAATGATTTCAAAATTATAGAATCAAAAACTGAACGTTTCTCAACGATAACTCAGAGAAAGACACTGAAGGCAAAAAGGCGGGGCAAAGATGCTTCTTTAATGACTTTGGATACGGGGATAATTACAGCATCGAAAATGAACCTGTTAACGATATATTTTTTAAAACGTACTCATGATAAATCCATGTGCGTAAACAAAATCCCTGAGGAGACAATTGGAAAAACATAATGTTTGAATTATTTTAGAAAGATCTAAAAGATAAAACAGATGTTTTCTAGTACTCGTTATCCTTCATAAAAACATCTTCTTTTTGGCTTCGCTCACTTGCTTTATGTAAAAACATCGTCAAAAGCAAAGATCTTCTCACTTTTTTAGGCACTGATCAAGTCAGTACGTCTGTAGCGGGCTCAAACTCGCGACAGGAAGGTTCCTTTAGATTCATGGGGGGGGATTCACTAGCCGTTGCGCCACCTGGATCTGGCTGGAAAATCACTCAGCAAAAGAGGCAAATGTAACAGTATGGATTACCTTGATGACTTGATGAGAAGAGCAACGTATTAAGACTATGGTGAAAGTGTTTATGATTGTGCTTTACGAATAAAAATAGAAAAATATCTAGGCCTAGCACAGTAATGATCGCGATGTCTAGATATGGAACTTGATTAAGAAGAGGCAGATTTTACCCGCTGTTTATTTTACCTTATATCAGCTGCACTCCAAAACAAGAGAAGACTTCCCAAGAGCTAACACAGAAACCTAAAAAAATCTGTGTTTGATAAACAATCTAAATAGTTAGTTAATGGCTAGAGTTTAAAAGGCATATATAATGAAACATCTTCTTATAAAGGTGCTAAGATCGAAACTGTTACGCCTATACACAAATTAAGTGGAGCGCTAATACAATTCACAAATAAAATATGGATGTATTCATTGTATTTATTAATTTTTAGAAACATTTTAGAAACAAGATAACAGCATTTAAAATAAAATCTCTTCTAGGTCTACATTGCAACATTGAAATGAAATTTTACTTTCAGGCCTTATTCTTTTTTCATAAGCCAATTTAAAGCCGGCCTTTTTAAAATTTGTTCATTGTTAGGGCTTTATTTTCTGGAGCAGTTGTGCTTTCAGTTTGTTTTTCCCGTTCTTTAAATAATATTGGTTGGAGAGGGGAGTGGGGAAGAAACTGCACAATGTGTTGTCTCAACAGTTGTTATGATCAAAGAATTTTTTCCCCAGGTGTTTTAGAAGTTTTATTCCGAAGTTTTATTTTTTAAGTACATAAAATTAATCTTAGCTTTGTTACATACACGCAGTTTCTCTAACAAATCATATTATTATGAATTTGTTTCTATAATATTGTTATTTTAGTAAGGAATAGGAAATATTAACGGATTTACAGACAACATTTATAGCACTATTTAAACCCTATTGAGCATGCGAAACAAAAAGTGCAGGTAGACATTTTCATTAAAATCATCTACCGGAACTTTGAACGCCGCAAATCAAAGCTAAAGGGGAAAAAAGCATTAAATGTTTTGTGTGCAAATTTTGTTTTCTTGAGAATATTCTTTAAGTGAAATGATAAATAAACAGCAATGGGTTTGGCTAGTTTAAATTAAATTTAAAAAGAACAAAAGTTTTATCTAACAATTTAATTGCAAAAGAAGGTAAAATAAAAGATTTCACGACGTAAAAGGAAACGTAACAGAAAAGATTTCACAATCATTCAAAAAAAAAACCAAAACTATTTGAAGGAAGTAATGGAAAAACCAAAAAGTTAAACTCTGCACTATTGCGATAGTGAAAAAGGGGCGAAAAAAAAAGATCTAGATTTTGATTCGATGTAGAAACTAAGCCTAGATGTCAATTCATGAGCAAATCGATTTTAGGACCCCGATCTAATAAAACATTGGCGTGATGTGGGTCTATTTAAGCTTATGGTTTGTGTGTGAGTGTGGAAATAGCTTGATTTATAAAAGAAGAGCTGAGGAAAGTTCACATTGAAAATGAAAAAAAGGAAAATTATACTTAAAGAAAATTATTTGTAATAGAAATAAAAATAAAAAATAAGATTTCTCGACAGCTCGGAAAAATCTGCAACTACTCGGATAAATAAAAAAAAAAAAAACTGTTTGGCGAGGACAAAGGAAAACCAAAAATGTCACAATTGGCATAATTTTGAGATAATTTTATTTAAGCTAAAATATAGCTTTGGAGTGTTCCTGTGGTGATCAATACGGCAAAGTAATGTCAGCGTTTTAAATAGTGATTCTCAACAGATCTATCTAAATTAAAATTTTGAGGGCGAAACATCTCAGAAATTGCCAAGTGTGACATGTTTTATTTTTAAAAAGACGGACACAGAAATATTTACAAAAGTATGTATATCTACATAGAAAATTTATGTTTATTTAGAGTAAGATTTTGAAGAAGGATACAATCACTAAAATGTTGGCTTTTCGGAAAAAAAATTCGATACCTTTTACTTTCCAAACTATTCAAATTCAAATAAATCACAATAGGCTTTCACCAACTACTATAAGTTCTGTAAAATGGTACTCTTACAAGTGTACAATTTAATCGTCGTTTTTCTACTTCCCTTCTGCCATGCGAAGATAAAAGCAGACCGTTTTGTCGGCTAAAAATCTCATGGACAATTCATCCAAGTTTTGGTGCGATAAATATATATAATGCGATAGGCGTAGCTTTTTGAGGAAGCTAGACAAGTTTATTTCATGTGGAAAGATGAAAGAGCGCTCAATAGGGCAGAAGGTAAATAGGCTCTACTTAAAATGATAGAGGAAACACAAAATACGAAGGACTCGACTATAGAGACGACGCAGATGAACGATCATTAAATCTGAACAGTTATTTGGTGATCACTCCGGCAGAAAAAAGAGTGGCAAAACGTGATCATTTAGGGTCTGCTTTATATATTGATTTGGCACTTGAAGGAGGGGAATGGGAAATTCAAAGTACATATGATATATGTTATTACAGTTTTTTATATATCTTTGTTCTAAAGCTACAACTCAGGTATAGCTCGCTCAATATAAGAAAGCATTCGAGTATTTTTTTTATCTATTCTACGTCAACTAAATCTATATAAATCAATATTGGTCATTTTTTTTCTGATAAAGCCTAATAGCGAAACGTTTTTCCGTATACTCTGTGTTGTTTCATTTGTTTTTATAAGTTTAAGTTGGTGGTTGTTTTCTTTTACAATATATAAATCAACCAATCTTTGTACTGATTATTTTGGAGCATCTCATTTATAATGTCCAAGGTATGAATTTCCCATCACGATTTAGAAATGAAATAAAAGGCAAGTATCTTGCAGCGTGCTTAAGCTTTAGAAGAGATGTTTCCTGCCTGTCACACCGCAAGGTTTTGCCTCTGTCTAGCCTACATTGATAAGCTCATCCTTATAACGAGGTGACTCGTGCTTCTTGCAGTGGCTAAATCACAAGTTGATATGACATACATGTTGTTATAATAAAGACGAAAGTCTCTCTCTGTCTCTCTCTTCAACCCCGACTCCATCTATCTTTTTTTCAAACCATTTGGATTTTTTATAGTGTTGTCTTGCTAATTCATTTTCATTTTAAAGAGTTATGGCCCTTGGAAAGCTAATGAGTGCAAAAAATTGGGTAACAGTTACAATTTTTTTTCTTTTAGCTCTAAACGAACTGATAAGGTATAAACAATCTGGAAATCTTTGTCTGCAAAGTAAGGGAGCTGCATGACATATGATGTATGATGCTTGTGTTCGTTTAATTGTATTTCGCTTTTACGAGAAAAAATTATGAGCAGTTTTCTTACAAAGCAGAAATTCAGAACAATATATGTTGAAAGCACTAGACCATTATGGTTAATTGAAATTTTTGTGGAAATAAATGTACAGATGAAATGATCTTATAAAGATATAACGTTAATAAAGCTTTGCGACAATGGTAATAAAATTGGAAAAGAAAATGTTAAAATTTTAGAATATAGTAACTATAAGTTTAGGAGGGGCTCATCAATAAAACAACTCATGAAGTTATGACGGTTGAATAACAAATTTAACGAAAAGATTAATTGATACAAAACTGTTAAACAAGACATTCAGCTACCATAGGTTATGGCTCTTGCTATGTAATGCATTCTTTGTCAGCATTATGTTCTGACTGAGCAAATATGTTCCTACGACTTAATGTTGGAGTTATAAGCTAAAAAGATGTTTGACGTTCACCGTTTTGCTTTGCTCAGCTGACGGCTTTTGGGGGCCATATAAGGCCTCAAATGTACCAAAATCCTTACATTACTCTAAAAATGCCCTCAAGCCGAATCGTACCTAATAATTGACCTGTTTCTTTAAACTTCATGCATTTAAAAATGCATTGCTTTCATCGAGCATGTGTCGGTGAATCATAGCAGCGAGTTCTCGGATCTTGCTTGATTAATTTTTTTTTTCTTATCTCAGTCTTATGCAGGGTTCAGAAAAAATGTATGACAAATAACTGCCTATGGTAAACGGAAACATACCTTTTACTTTTAAAGAAAAAAAAAACTTTCACTATAAATGATATAGTTTTTACACATTATTACTTATATATTTGCAAATCAGTGGAGACAATGAATTTGAATCACACACACACACACACACACACACACATACATATATATAAAGTCTCAAACCTTAACAGCTATCTTCTACATTGGTAAAAATAAATAATTTTCGCCTGCATTTAGTCGTTTTCTGAAATTTTGATTTTTGTTTTTTAAAAAATGATTGTTAAAGACAATATTTTAAGTTTGATTTCACCAAAGCAAATATAGTTATATAATCATTAGATAATCTAATACATTTAATCATGGTTTCTTCTTTTCTAACGATTTTGAGAAATCAAAGAATGTTGTTAGAAAATATTGTTTCTGAATTTAATGAAAATGTTATCATGAACTGAAATCAAGAAAAAGGAAGCAAAATAAACCATAATGTAGACAAAGAGCTGAAATTATTTCAAATCATGATCCATTTCTTTCCCAATAGTGTTGTTCAGAGATTATGGCTGTCTCCTTGTTTTAATTAATTTGTTTCTGAAGGCACGATACTAATATACTTGTAAACTATTTTTTTGCTCAAATTATAAATATACATTCATTTCACTCTTGTTTTGTTAGACATTTTAGATTGCTCTGAAGAGCCGCTAATCTTATCGAACTACTTTTCTTTTCAATTTCTTTATGCATCTTTCAATATAAAAATGGATAGATTCTTCACATGTTTTTAAGAACATCCAATTTTTTAACCTGAAGAGTTTCTTGACAAAACGGGTTACAACAGATAATTATTGGAGGCTCTACAACAACTTTTTAAGACGGAAGCTGCGAAGGTTTGTTCCGAAAAAAAGATCCTTTGTGTTCATTCCTTTACTTTTACGATAATAGTTCCTAGGGTGCATTATTTAACGAAAATCTCTCGTGATTTGAATGACAAATTGCTTTTTAAAGCAAGCATTTCCTTTCCTGTTTTTTCTCGGAGATAGATGTTAAGATGATTGAAAAAAAAACACGATGGAATTTTGATAAATAGAGAGTTAAGCTGGCATATAGCCCTAAATAATCTGAATAACTAGAAGCATAAAAACAAAAACTGACCCTCTGAAAAGGAGAAAGATAACCATTGCAGCATACTTTTTATTCCCTTTGAAATGAATCACAAAGGCTTGATTTCAATATAGTGGAAGTGCATTAAATTTTTTAGGAACATTTGTGTTCTATAAGTGCAGCTTCATTCGGTGTAAAAAACAAACACCATACTTGTAATAAATGTTCATAAAACTTCTTTTTTTGTGTGAGGTCTTTCATGAAAAAAAAAAAAGAAAAAAAAAACCTTAAGAAAGTAAATACATTCTTTTCATGCTTTGAAACATCCATTTGTATGACTTATTTGTTGCCTACAAGGATGACCATGGAGCCTTTATAGATCCATTAATTTAATGTGTCCTATTGTTCTATTGTTTTCGTGTCAAAGCCAGCAAATCATGTAGTAGGGTAATTATTTTTGTATCCAACTCCCGACCAGCGTGCTCTGATAATGATGTATTAAAAGATAAAATTTGTATAAATAATATTGTATCATGAACAAGGAAGTAGAAGCGCGAGTCAATGCCCGCCGGCAACAGAAAATGACAGGAAAGAATCCGATATTTATAAACGCTACAAACAAAACATTCGACGATGTTTTGAAGCAAGTTCTTTATATTTGATTCTCTGATTTTTAAACTCCCATTATTATTTTTGAAGCTTTGAACAGTAATGATCTACATGTTTCTTGATCGTTTACAAATTTACTACAACTCTTCATTGGTGATTTAGTTGAATGATTTCATAATCGATGTCTAGATCTTTTCTTTTCTTCTTTTTGCTGACTTTCGAAACCATCAAAGTGGAAAAATAATTATAACAAAAATGCTCCTCGAGATAATGTGTTTGAAACATGCACCGTAAATGAATGAATAAGAGGAAAGAGATTTAATCGTCATTAGAGGAAACAATCGCGGTCGCAATAGTTAAGATAAGCAATAAAGACCTCCAACAAGATTGACACATTCTACCACGGAATATTTTATTTCATATTATTTCTTTGTATGTATAGAGTTCATAATTTGAATAACTACAATATTTCAACTATTATATTGTTTCAGATATGATTTTTTTGCAAAACTAAAAAAATCCCCTACAATGCGTACTAATCTTTTAAACTTAATAATTGCAAGAAAATTTCTAATGGGATATGTATCGACCGCGACATTCAAACGTTATCATTCTTATATTACATATAACATAGGATTTAAAAGATAGCGACAAAATTTGCAAATTTCATATTTTAAAAACCAAAATCGCTTCTCCTTATCTTGCAACACTTATCTTTGTATATAAGAAATAATGAATAAATGAAAAGTGACGTAAATACTCCAAACACCATGACGTAGCCTCTGTCCTTATCAATCCTAGTGTAGCTACAGTGGCGGTTACGAGTAGTGATCAGAGCGATACACAACTGGACATGAATCGTCGTGTCGCTATGGCGATGTCAGTTGCCATGTGTTGAGTGTACTTGTTTGGATTATGACAATCCCAAATTAGTTTTTGATAGTTAATTTGTTAACACTTCTTAATATAAATTTCTAATTTTGTACCTGGATTTTTTTTTCTTAACACTTTGGACATGGAAGACTATGGTAAAGAACTGAAAAAAATAGATCATGTTGATCTTCAGAAACGATTAATGCCATCAACACATTCAAATCATACCAGGAGTCGACTTTGATACAGGTTACATTCCAGTCATGGGTAAACTTTTTTATATAAAAATTGAACGGACAGAAGACGTTTAAAATCTTATGAAAAGCTAAGAAATGAAATTGCTAAAGCTTTACAACACAAATATGAGAGACAAACAACATCTCAATAATAACAGAACTATGATTACAGCGCCTGATTAAAAAAAAATAGGGGGGGGGGGGTTCGAAACCCCTCCACCGCAAAAATTGTGTACCTTTGGATGTTGGTTATGTACTATATTAGTGCCAAGAGAGGACACATTTTCACTGTAAAATTTCAAAAATCTTTCGGGGGTGAGGGAGGGAGGGGGGAGGAGTGTCCATTCTTCCCAACCCTGCAACCTCCCACCCCCCGGACCCCCCTCCCCAAATGAGCCCTCTCTCTCTGCCACAACCACAATGGACGGGTTGCACCCTGTATCTCCATTGAGAGTTCTTTTTCTTTGTGTGTGAGGTCTTTCTTGAAAAAAAAAGAAGGAAAACCCTTAAGAAAATAAATGTTTTCTTTTAATGCTTTGAAACATCCATTTGTATGACTTATTTGTTGCCTACAAGAATGATCATGAAGCCTTTATAAATCCAATAATTTAATGTATCCTACTGTTGTATTGTTTTCGTGTCAAAGCCAGCCAATAATGTGGTACGGTAATTATTTTTGTATCCAACTCCCGACCAGCGTGCTCTGATAATGAGCAGCCCCTTCATAACTCTGCGACCCCCCACCCTCCGGACCCCCTCCCCAAATGAGCCCTCGCTCTCCCACAACCACAATGGGGACGTTGCACCCTCCATCTCCAAAGTTGTACACGTTGAAAATTATTTGCAATAGAAATAAAAACAAGATAAGTAGATTCCTCGATAGCTCGGACAAATCAAACTCTATTCGGATAAATAAAAACAAACTGTTTGGAGAGGATAATGGTGAACCAGATATGTCACAAATGACATAATTTTGAGATAATTTTGTGTAAGTTAAAATATAGCTTTGGAATGTTCCTTTGGTGATCAATTTTGCAAAGTGATGTCAGCGTTTTAAAATAGAGATTCTCAACCGATCTATCTTAATTAAAATTTTGAGGGCGAAAAATCTCAGAAGTTGCCAAGTGTGACATGTTTTTTTTAAAAGACGGACA
>BLXT01006136.1:161221-172825 GCA_019648995.1 Plakobranchus ocellatus
TCCAAAATCAAGAGTATTTAGACTTTGAAAATAATGAAATACTGCGGCCAGCGCAGAATCTGAAACTAAAGGGTGATGATAGTAAAGGTTCTTTGTTTTTTAATTTCTTGTCTGTCCAGGTGATTCTAGGCCTAACTTTCGCTCTACTTAATCTATGTCACTTGTTTAATCAGTGGAAATTTTTATTTTCGACTAAGTTTATATTTGATGGTGAAAATAATTTTTTATCTATTTTCTGAAACTAACGATAGTATAGGTAACAATAGTATAGATTGTTATTAGCAGCATTCAAGGCCATTTTTCTGTAGGTATGGGCAACATAGAACAAGAAAATGTGTTTCCTAAACCTTGAATAGTTTCTAGCTTTGCCTACACTATTTTGTGAGCATATTTTTTCAGGTTTCGCTCATGAAAATAATGATTTTATGAGCCTACCTTGATATATGTGGAAACGCACTGGTTTTTTGTCTTAGGTTTCCACTAAAACCATAACACCCTAACTTTTAGTGTTCAATAGTTGCATGTAATCATATTTAGCATTACCATTAAATTTCTGTATTTCTACCATTGTTGGTTCAATTTTTTTCAATTTCATCATCAAAAGCCTTAAAAAATTATATGAGAGGTAATTTAATTTTCTAAGGGGCGTAATCCACATTTATGAACTTTATTTTTTAACTCTATGTTTTGAGTAGTTTTTTTATGCCTGCATTGTGTCTGATAGTTTTTAAAACTATGAACTTAATTACAGAAAGCTTCTGTGATGTTTGTTGTCAATATTTTATCATTCATTTTTTTTCAAAAGACAATTCAAGAATATAGTATTGCAGGCATTGCTGACCAAATCTTAAAATTTAAAGAAAAAAATTCTGACATTTTTTAATGAACTCTAAACCTACTTACCGAAACTACCAAGACCCTAGTGCTTATTTTGATAGCAAAATCATGATCTCTGAAGCCAGATCTTTAATTTGATATATAATATGACATCATAGCTCACAGTTTTATTTCACCTCAGATGAGTAAATCCTAGAGGCCAAATTTGTGAAATCTGCCTTATACTCTACTCCACCACCACACATACACACATTTCACCCTCAAACAGACACCCCATTACGTCAGTTTTTATCCTCTGCAACCAAACCGTCTATAAAATCCTGCTGGAACTCCTTCAATTGTTCCTCTTTCTTCTCACCCTTTCCTTCCCTTTTCTTTTCCCTATGAATAGACTTTTTATAATTGCATGTTCACCACCATACACTTAATTCATTGTATCAGTGTCTATCCCATGTAATCACATCCTTCCAGAACTCCACCAATCATTTGTCTTCCTCTACCCCTCCACTCCCCTCTCCCTTTCCTTCATTTGCTAAACTGTTCATAACTATCGTTTTTCTGTCCTGTGCACCATTTTTGTTATTTTGTCTGGAAGAAACTGATGAAGTCGATAAAAGCGAAACGTTTAGTGCACTACTGTTTTGTTGACTTTTTGTTCACTATTAATTTAAGTTGGTGGTTGCTCATTTTTATTCTGACTACTACTATATCAATAGCCTTTACATCCTTAGGATCCATTAACTAATAAAAATTTCTTTTGTTTCCAAGAGTGCTGTACGAATTTCATCCATACTATATAACACCAAGCATCTGTGAAGAAATACACCATATGATATTTTTTATTCTCAAGAACACATGTAAATGCAGGAAAACAGAGAAAAATATGTATAATAATTAATTGATTTTATTTTAAAACAGGACTGCCCATAAAGCCTCCAGAGTTTATGTTAAGAAATAAAGCTAAGAGAGAGAGGACAAACATAACTGCTCTTCCTCTCACAGACTCATCAGATGGATCTGATGCTGAATGGACCCCTGATTCTGAGAGGGCTAAAATAGCAGGTACAAAAATGAAACTTTACAAAATAAGAGTTTTGGAAAGAATTCTATTTGACTATCAGGTCAAAATCTGTTTATCAAAGATTTTTATAGAATATTTAGGGAAAAGAAAAAACTTGTTTTCATAGTATGGCCTCTCAATGTTAACAATAATTCACGTTTTTTCCCCATCCATCCCTTTTTTAAATTCAGCAGTCAAGCTATTAATTTTAATTCATAGCTTATAAAAAACAGATGACCTTTGGCAACATCAACCAAACCTTGAAAATCAATGAAACCTTTTTTTTTATAATTCATGCTTAATGAGGTTTAATATTGATACATTCTTATTAATTTTGTGAACTTTTTTGTCTCCTTTCATGTTAGTTTTATGAAAACAAAAAGCTATTCATCTATTATTTTAATGCCTCTAGCTTTCTTAACTCATTTAAATAAGCTGGTGTTTTGGTAGGCCCATCTCATTTATGATGGGTAGGCTTGTAAGATAATGCTTTTCTTTTCCAAGACAGTCATACATATGCTTTTAATGCTATATCATTATCATACTTTATTATAAAAAAAATATTGTACCATCTTGCTCCCTAAAGTGATTTATTCATTTACAGGCATGGATGTTATGCTTTTTTTTTTTTAACTGAACATGGTTGAAAATAGGGAAGAGGTATCTAATGAGAAGAGCATTTTGATGTCCTTAAAACAGGGATAAAGAATAGGCTGGTGGCATTGAAGAGGGAATTTGGTATTTGGGAACATTAGTTCATGATGGCTTAGTTGCCTTGTTGCACAATATTATTATTAGGTTGTTTTTTTTCCCAGGCTTGAATACTTGCCTTTAGCCACTTCTAACTGTTGCCTGGTCAAAGCTACTGAGGTGTTTCTGTTAGATCTATTTAAAAAAATTCAGATTAGAAGGAAAA
Source organism: Plakobranchus ocellatus (assembly GCA_019648995.1). Taxonomy (NCBI): domain Eukaryota; kingdom Metazoa; phylum Mollusca; class Gastropoda; family Plakobranchidae; genus Plakobranchus; species Plakobranchus ocellatus. The sequence goes on from BLXT01006136.1 coordinate 164,035, forward strand.
CTAACAGCTATGCAAAAGCAAATTTAGATTTATAATTGCACAGATTGATTAGTCAATTTTGATTGCTTATTTACTCTAAATTTTTTCCATAATGTTTGATCAGATTTTAAAATTTTTTGGTTAGAGCCACAGTTGCTTGCTAGATCAACAGTTCCCATTTTTGATAAAACCAATAATACTGCTGTAATGCATCAAATTAAGCAATAAAAAACTCGACCCTGCACTCTAGATGCATGTTTTTGTATCTAGCCTAGGGTATCTCAGGATGAATAGGCTCCAAAATTTTTTACAAAGCTGTTTTCGAAAAGATAAGCTAAATCGCTGACAGGCTGAGCTAGTGTTTAGACAGAAAAATGCAGTAACGTCAAACTGGCCTAGAACCCAAAAATCAGATGATGGCTGGCAGTGACGTTGCATGGCAACAAGTTAATTTTGGGTGTGGCTTTAGGACTGCAATATTTCAGAGCTTATTTTCACTCATATGGATATATTTACATTTGATTATGTTCAAATTTTAGTATCTCACTTAATAATTTAAATGAATCTTCAGTTTCATGCTTCTCTTTTTATTTGAAATCAATACAGTTCAGAAGAAACCATTTAAGCCAACCTTCAAAGTTGTGTACAAAAAAAATGCAACAAAGAAACCCCCACCTCCAACCACGAAGACAAAAGTTAAGGTAAGCAGGAAATAAACTGCCTTAGGCCAATTCCAAATAAAGTAGATTTATAGACTTTCAGTGCAGATCTTGTGGTTTTGAAAAATAAGGGTATTTTTGCAATAGACAAGAAAAAAAAAAGCATATAAAGTACTTGCCAGGACTAAGTTTTTTTATTTTTCCTCTGTATAGATGGATAGGAATAATATAGAGTATATGGTGAATTTGAGGTCAAATTTCAAAGGAAGCCTGGTTTCTTCTAGTTGCACTGGATATCTCAATTTATTTTAACCCAGCCAAGTGTACAACTCTTTTGAATCATGATGTGTATTTGTATTGGAGCAGACCTGCTTACCAGTACACAACTGCATATGTTTTTATGCAAAAACAAACAAAAAAAAAAGAATGCGCAAATATGCGACAAGATGTCAGATTTTTTTCTCTTTTAGTATGCACCTCCAATTTACTATACTAGAGCCCTTCAAATCATGCGTGACCTTGAGTGATAGATCTATCTAGAGTCTGGATCCATTTTCAGCACTGTATTCCAAGCAGTGTGGATTCCTTTTAGATCTACAGGCTTATTGTTTTTTTTGGCTTTGCATTTTTGCAGATTAGGTGTGTGTGTTGGTTGTTTATCTTTTAGTTGTTTTTGAATAATGTTGGACCACCTTGCATATCTTTTTTTTTTTTGGAAAAAATCTTCCTGTGTCTTGAATCAGCTCTTTTGTTAAAAAAAAGAAGCAAACACTAAGGTGTTGAGGAGGAAAAATAAGCATTTTCATTTGGAGGACTTGGCAAGTGTGATGTAGTAATCCAAGAACAAACTGAACCAAATACGATTTTTTTTAAATAAGAAAAAAAGGACAGTTGCTCTTAAAAGATGAGTACAAAATATGAGATGCAGCCTTATGAAGCAAGACATATGCCTGAATTTCTGAGGCTTAAGCATGCATAATTAAAATCCAGCGTGCAATAATTCAAGTTGTTAAATTATGCCTTCATTAGGATTTCCTTGGCCATCATACTTCATCAATAATTTGTGCCTTGCCTGAAAAAAAAATATCATTATGATATTGATAACTCCATAAAAACTCACTTTAAATGAAGACTGTTTTTTTTTTCCTAATGGTACCAGAATGTCATATTCATTAGTGCAATTTACTTATTTTGGTACATATTAAAACAAGTGGCAACAAGAAATGAATCAGAAAGTTTTGTTTATGGAGATAAATCAGTGGTTCCAGCTGTCCACATTTCTGCAGGTTTCCTCATTTTCAGTCTTCTGCGTCAGTAGTTGCAATAATTTCATGTATTTTAAAATAAAAGTTAAGTTGATGCCAAAGTGCCTCCAAATGGCTTTATTTGCATTCGTTATTGAAAAAACACTAGCTAGTGGAGCATGCTCCCACCTGCAGTGGTTGTGTTGTTTGCCACCTGAAAAAAATCCACGCATTTTGCTTGTTTCTCACTGGAAGCACTGATAGGTGAATGAAAGGAATGAAATCTTTTGGAGTTTCAAAGTATTTGAAAAGTTTGATTAGAATTCTCATGATTGAAGAGGTAATAAGTCACCATTTGTTATTTTGTATTGATTTTTTTTTTTTTTTTTTGTCGGTGTTTCTCTGCAAAGTCTGAATCGTTTACATTGATTAATATTCGCCTCAATTTGAATGAAATGATCACCATTGTATGTATTCATTCACCTGTCACTGACAACAGCTTTTGAAATTCTGACTCTTTTGTTTACATCAACTGTACCTCCTGTTTTGTAGGCAAAAAAACAAAAGATGGAAGAAATGGAGGAAGAAGATGATCCTCATGTGTATCCATTCCGCACCAAAAGAGTAACAACCTTTATGTCTTTGATTATACCTGAGGATGACGATTTTCTCTGTGAGTATGGCTTTTGTAGTTTTTTTTAGATACTATGGCAACGAATTTGATTTTTTAAACCCAACTTTGGCGCCATACCAATATAACAGCTTGACTGAGGAAAATTTGTGAGGTGCGGCAAACCCTATAATCAACCCTAACACTCCCACCTGGTAAAAGAAGGGAGCTGTTAAGATTAGACCTGCTCTAAGTCAAAGGTGTCCTTTATCATTTGTATATCAATCTCATGGATGACTGTGTAATCTCTTCAATAACTAGCCAATGAAATGTTAGAAAAATTTCATGGGTTTCTTCTTTCCAGACATATTGGTGCGATTTGGGGCCCTGTGACAAAGGACTAATGAGGAGAGAGGGGTGGTGGTCAGCCCTGCCTCATTTTCATGATGATTCTTTAAATACAAGTATTAGAGGAGTATCGGAGGATTCCATGTGTGTATTCTTACTGTGAGATCTATAGCAAGGTCACTGGCCCATTCTCGATAGAAGATTGGTCTAGAATGCCATCCTTTCTCATTAGCCATAGACATACCCGTCAGTGACTGGTGACCCTGAGGCTAGTAGTACTAGAAAAAGTTATTTACATGAAATACAGACGTAAACAAAAGAATACTTGATTACTTGAAAACTTAAAAGATGTTTTACAATTCAAAGGGTACATTTTGTTCATTAACTTCAACTCAATGATGCAGACTTGGGTCTAGGCCAAGCCTTGCCTTGTTTGTGAATGAAAAGTGCTGCATTGTCTCTGGGTGAAGTATTGATATTTTTTTCTTATCATAGAATTGAAATGGGCCCTTTGATTTTGTGCTCATTAGATTAAATTCTAAAATAGGATAAATATAAATTGTTAATCAAAGGTAAGGCTGTAAAATGCAGGTAAACTTGTCATTGAGGAGAGCCAGTTAGCATAGGCCCTACTCTTTGTACACCCCGTTTCCTCTTTATTAATATGAAAAAAAATTAAATCACGCTTTTGAAAAAGAAATAAATGGCTTGATAAAAACAATGAACTATTTACTTTTCAAAAACTATATTGTTTCAATAGTCTTTTACATCATGGATAATTGGTTTTCATTGCCCACTACAAACCATCCAATCCCGCTCTGCTACATTAACTTTTTAGCTCTTACTCTCTAGCAACACCTATTTCCAAGTGAGCTCAGCAGGGTTAAAATACTTTGAGAAATATTTGGGATATAGAGGTGATCAATCCAGCACTATTGACTGTTTCATTGGCTGCGCCTCAACATATTATACAATTGATACTCAACTACACTTAGATACTGCATTTGATTTATTTGTAGACTGTGAAGAATGCAACATGGAGTACATTACAGACTGTCCAGAGCATGGGCCTTTAAAGAATGTTTACGATTCTGAGGTAAGTATTCCCTGTTCCACATGGAAGGTGTTTAAATTGGAGATTTCCTACTGAGTCTAAGGTTAAAGTACCAATATGCATATTTGTTTGAAAATAACTACGCAGGCAAACATAATGAATTTTTTTTGTGTTGAAATTTTGGGCCAATTTTTTTTCATTTTCACAAATATATAAATGTGCAATGTAAACTTTGCATTGATAGTCTTCATTTACATACTAAAGAATTTTTCAAAGAGTTTATTATTTTATGGTGTATAATTTGTGAGACTTATCTGTCACTGCCTGAAGATTGTAATCTTCTGTGTTGGAATAAATTGATAGTGCCAAATTTTTAGGTTCCACCAACGTGTAAGAAAGGAGAGAATCCAGACTATTGCAGAAAAACCTTGCCGCAGGGACTAGTTATCAAGAAATCCAAAATACCTCGGGCTGGACTTGGTGTGTTTGCCACTACATTATTCCCAGTTCGCTCAAGGTTTGGTCCATATGGTGGTCGTAAAGAGATGGATCGTTACGTTGCTCATGAGTCAGGCTATTGTTGGCAGGTAAGCTTAGAATATCATTCTACTATCATACTATCATATGTCTTGTTGACATCTCAAACTTTAGAAACTTCATTATGTTTCAATGATAATTGAGACTGTCTGACAAATATAACAAAGATAATATTATTTGCTCATCATTTTTTAATTCATATTCATGTTTTGTGGGTGTTTTTCATCTTTCCCTCTCTCTTTCTCTCTCTCTCTCTCTCTCTGTCTATCTCTCGCTCTCTCTCTCTATTTATCTATCTCTCTCTCCCTCTTCCTTTTTCCTGTATATGAATAATGTAATCTGTCTTTCATCCCTCCCTCTCTTTCTCAAATTCCTTTTGATATCTCTTCTCCCTCACTTTTGCTCCCTCTCTTCCCCATATCTCTCTTTTCCTCTCCTATCTCTTTGACTGATAAATGTCTAAAAAGATCAAGGATTTCTTTGACAATTGATTTTTTTAAAAACAAAAAAAAAAATGGATATGATCTGCCCAGAACAGTAAATTCAATGGCTTTGTCTTGCTGCTCTACAAGAACAATTTTGCTAGAAAAGCAGGGCAAATTAGAGTTGTAATGATTGATTGTATCCAAATATTATCAAAGGAACATAAACCTTTAGCCATAACGTCGCATTTGCTAAATAAAGGGCCTAAATATTCCTTAGGTCATACTATTTACCTAAAACAATCTTTGGTTTTTTTAACCTTTTTTGGGCACTCTACATTCCACAAAGATTGCTTACTTCCATAACAGATACAGTTTTTCGTGTAAAACTGAGGTTATAGGAAATAGCATAGGGTCAGCCCATGCGTTTGCAGGGCACAGTAGAGCTCTAGATTTTGTAATGGCTGAAGTTTAAAATATCGTTATGAAATTTTGAAAAATAATTACAAGATATGAAGATATACATCTTCAGTTTGTCTTAGTATGTAAAAAGGCGTAGAAAAAATAATAGAATCTTCCAAATCAAATGATTTTTTACAAAGGAGAAAAATGCACAGATAATCTTGTTTCGAGTATACATTTGATAATGAAAAATACAAAGATGTGTGAAATTGAATTTTATTGTGTGGCTCATCTATTTTAAACCTCTGAAATACATTTCTTTTTCTTTTGCTACTAGAGATACTGATTAAATTTAACCTGAAAAATTATATCACTGTAAAAAAGGAATTCACTATCTTTTCACTCTTTTGTAGGTGGTCTGGTCATGTTAGCATTTATAACCATGGAATTTTAATTCTAATTTCTTTCTCTTTTTTTTTTTTTTTGGTGCTTGAGCTTCTTCATTGTGTCTACCTGAAGTCGTTTTTCTCCTCTTCTCTCATTCTTATATGATCCATTCACAATATATTGTAAAGGTAGCAAACAATTTTTCAATAAAATTTTGTAGGCTACTCATACTCATATATCACCTGCTAAATTTCTTAGTTAATCTAGAAGGCCAAACAGTGTGCCAAATAATGTTAAAGATTTTGTATCATACGAAATAAAGCCTAGATACTATTGTCCTCTTGGATGATCATCATAAAATTTTATGCTTTTATAGCCTTATGTCTTTGTCAAAATATAACCATTTTGAAGATGGCCTGAAAGAAAAGAGAAGCTTATTATTTTTGTTAATGAGGTATTGATTTTCATTTCATCCCTTGTCAAATAGCATGTTATGCAACATGACATTATATTTAAAAATTTTTACGATTATTATCTTCACTATTATCATAATCAACATCAAAGACATCATCATAACTTCAACTTCATTAAAAGTCATGCTTTTTGTCCTCATCTTCTCATAATCTTTATAATTGTTATAACATCATCATTGTTCTCATTTATCTCTATCTGTCTTTTAAAATATCATATCTCATGCATTAAGTCTGCATCTCTCATTTTGTATACAATTCCATACCTCATGCTTAGACATTCTTCAACCCCTTGTTCCAATAAAAATTTATAAAAGAGAAGCTTTTTTTTTTTTCCTGTAATGTATTTACAGCTTATAAATATTAGATGTTATTTCCTTTGAAATGTTCACCTTGGTTTATAAAATATTTTCTAATAAAAAGAAAGAATATATCAACGAAAATGTCATAGAAGGACTAAATCTGATTGCAGATTAGTAAAAGTAGATGAAATTAAAGACAGAATTTGAAAACTAACAGCAAATATGGAATAAGTGGAATCAGTGTTTGATGGTAGAATTGCTTATGTGTAATTAGCTGCTAAATGTCCAAATTGCAGAGCATTAAATGGTTGTATGGCTAGTTAAGACTAAGGTTATTGTAATGATTTAACAAAATGTCACAATTTTGAGTAATGGTTATTATTGCTTTGTTTATTCAATGCCAACTGCAATCGATGCTTTATCATGTTTTCTTATTCTGCTTTGAATGAACTTACGATATGCGAGAAAGCAAACATGAAAGTTAAGACAGAACAAAATTACACTTTTAAATATCCCGTAAATCTAGGTGACAACTAAAATATGACGTTTGTAGGTATTCTTTCTAAACATTAATATTCAGATATTCAGGAATATTTTAGTCTAATTATTTAGTGCTGGGAAAAGTTTTCTTCCCCCATTTATAAAATATGATTGAGACCCAAATTTCCCTGGGTGCCACATGTTACAACTGCTTGAAATTTTAATTGTTTCTATTTCATAATCGAGATTTTTTTTTTGGATGTTTTTGGATATATAATTTTTTTGTATGTATTATATCACATTTCTTTGTGGGGTGTAACCACAGGTAGTTCATGATGGTAAACCATCTCACTTTGTGGATGCCAGTGATCCGAAAGAATCCAACTGGATGCGATTTGTCAACTGTGCCAGATCTGAGGAAGAGCAGTGTGTTACAGCCTACCAGCATAAAGGGGAGATTTATTACAGAGCTCACAAGGATATTTATCCTGGCATGGAACTTTTGGTAAATACACTTACTCACAACCCAACTTCCCAATACTTATTAATATTACAGAGCTGACCCAATAATTTACTTTGGGGTGGAACTGTTGCAGTATACAATATCATACAATTTGTGGCAAATTATCTATTATAAAAATGTCAAGTAAATATCCAAATTCTTTATTAAAGGTGGCTTGTTTATGATTACTTAGTAAGTTATTGTCTGTTTTTGAGAGGCAGTGTGGAAAGCAAAATGTTGCACAGAATTTGAGCATTCAAAAAAATCTTAGGGCCTGTTGTGGACAGCATCCCACTTTTAGGACACACATTTGACCCCCCCAAATTACTAATTGGTATTGACCATACAAAAGAGTTGGTTACAAACACAGAATGAAGGGTTTGGCACAGGAAAACAGTGAAGTTTGAAGAATTAATGAGTTCAGACTACTCATGCTCAATCTAATCATATTAACCCTATCTGTATGTGTGGGGTAATTTTGTTACCCAAGGCTTGTTTTTAATTGTTTAAAAATACTTAAAATGGGAATTTTTCTTGCAGCTTTTAAGTATTCCTCAAAAATTCAATTTGATAGATGATTACATAATAATGATTGTCAGAAAATCAATATTGAACTGAGCTTAGCTCATTTCGGAAACCATCCATTATTTATTACTATGTAAAGTATGGGATGATTTTGTTACCCCTGATGTGTGGTTAGGTATATAGCAATTTTTTTACTATACGTTATGGAGGCACGCAGTTACCCCACACGTATGATAAGACTATATTGCTATTAAAATGTAGGGTAACTCAGTTACTCCCTATGTAGGGATATGACAATAAAACACCTTGTACAGATAGGGTTGAAACTGTATATGAAAGAATTCAAAGGATACATATAAAAATGAGATCATGGCACCAAATCTATGAGAATTAAGATTGGTCATTGAACAAGATAATATTGGATCCTTTTCTAATTGTCTTTGAATGTGATTTTATAAAGTATTAATTTGCAATCAGTCTTTCTTCACTCTTGAGTTGATAGGCCTTAATGGTGGGATAGTGCATACATGTATTATTTTTGTACCATCTTTCTCTTCCTCTCCTTCTCTCCTCCCCCTCCTTCTCCATCTATCTTCTTCATCTTCCTTCCTCTTCACCCTCATACTTCTCCTTCTCTTCCTCCTTCCATCGTTCTTCTGTCTTCTTCCTCTTCTCAATTTTTTTATTTTGTTTTTCTTTGTCTTTTTATTATATTATACCTTTCCTTCTTTATACTTTTCATTTTTCGCTCTTTGTCTCAGTTTCCTTCTACCTCGTCCTCCTTTTTTTCTTGCTTTCTTTTTTCTTCTTCTTCCTTTATCGTTTTCTTATTCTAATGTTTCCTATTCTTCTAGAGTTTTTTTTTTTTTA
>BLXT01006136.1:262226-273834 GCA_019648995.1 Plakobranchus ocellatus
CAATATTGTCTTCACAAATAAACTGTATCTTTGCGGTTCAAAGGTTTTTTTTTTCAAGTTTGAATGACGAAAGAGAAAGCGAAAGAAGGATCACCATATCCACCCTTAGAATGGCAAGGTTCTATCGTAATTGTGCATAGTTTAGAGACCACTGTTAACATTCATGTTGCACAGTTTAGCTAAAAACAAAAAAAGTATTTCAGAGAGTATTTTTAATATGGAAACTTTAATGTCAGATTGTAAATCATAGATAAAAAACACTTGTAAAAAGAGCGCTATTCGTGTAACACGATTTCCGAGAAAGAGTGGATTTGTAACGTCATCGGCCATCGATAAATGAATAAAGAAATCATAAAACAAATTGTGTATTTTCTTTCCTCCACCCTGTAAAGAGGTTTGGCGATCAAAACTATGAAGGGCCTTCGGTAATCTCTGAGCTGAATTTGGTTGTGTATTGTCTGATGGACAACGCTAGCATGCACTGTTATTCATATGATAGAAAGAGGTAATTTAGAAATTAAGTTAGTCGAAACCTGGTCACCACAACGGTGTCAAAAACTATCAGAGCCGCCGTTGTTTTTTCTCTTGTTGGGCATTAATGTTATTATTTCTTGTGTTTTACAAACAACACAAATTTTGAACACAACTTATCCTATTTATCATTCATTTTCCTATCCTAATTGCTGCATCTTTAGAACTGTTCTTCCGAATATGATAAAAAAAAAGACAACCGCCAATTTACACTAATTGGAGACACATCTAAACTATGGTAAAACTCATAGACTGTTTCGTCTATATTCTGATTTGATGATTTCTACCATATTGGCATCTTGCTTTGCTCCGCGTTTAGGATCTTGTTAAATAATAACCAACACAGCCGATGTATATGTTTATATCCCATATTCAGTAGTCTTTGGTTGAGCCAATGTTAATATTTCAAGTTCATGATTGCGGATTTGTGGCTAATGCCCACGACTCGAGGGGACAGCACCAGTGAAGCCATCTGTGTAGTGACCTTCATACAGGGACACTGTTCTTGAAGTTTACAGGTTACAAAATGAAGGAGTCCACGAATGCACGGGCGTTGTTACTTCATCATGATCTTCAACAACTAGCAAAGAAAAACCTTTCAGTATATATTAATGACTTAAAGGGCACTGCTTTACCTTTAAATGGGTTCTTCTATCATTTGATAACCGCCTTTACGCTTTAAAAACGTCTAATCAAATATTGAGGAAATGAATCTCTGCTCGCTTTGTGATTTCAACCAATGAATCGGATTCTTGAGCTCTATAAGGAGCTGCTAAAAATGTCACTGCTAATAATTCTTTAACATTGTAAAATAACTTCAGCTTATCTAGACTTATATGAAAAATTCTAAACTGCTCTAGGCCTAGAAATATCCTTTTTTTTTATCAATACCACGGCTAAATAAATATGTAAAAAAAATCATATCTCACAAATATGAGTTGATCTCAAAATAAACGATCGAATTAAGGAAATGTCTGCAAGTTCAACGCGCTTTGTAAGGTGGGCAGTTCGGGTTAGGGTTAGAGTTAGGCGCCCGTTAGGCGCCCGTCTATTATCATCCCCTTCATCTTTCACGTGCTAACCTTAAGCTCCAGCTGACGGATTAAAGCCCACGAAGGAGAAGCAGAACAGTACACTAATGCATCTAAAGGACGGGAGAGCAGTATCAGTGGCGAATGACTAGAAAGGAAGGGCCACCAGGCCCTAGTGTAGTAATGAAACCATTGAACCCTTCTCACCATTAATTTATGCATAAATAATAAGACGTACGTCTGCACATACTGTTGGTCTTGCATTCCAAGTATAGGAAGTTGATTTCTTCTGCAAACATTAATGGCACATATCGACTATCCCTGGAATAAGTAAGCATTTCTCTTGCACACACACACACACACACACACATATATATATATATATTAAATAGATTGAGCAAAATAAATTCGATTCGAAAAAACGTCTCTTTTAAGAACGTTCCAAGATTCGGGAATAAACTGAACAGAAATAAAGAATCGGGTTCGCTTGGACCAAAAATCTTTAGCTTTCTACTCGCTACAGATATTGAATGTATTTTTTAACCAATTTTTGTTCTTTGCGTTCTTTGCTTAACATTGCTGTCATCCTAAGGAAATTGATGAATAATTTTCTTTCTCCCCAAAAAGCGAAAAAAGAGAAAAAAATCGGAAAACGTAGTTCTCGCATCAAGTATGTCCTCGACCCCACGCCTTCTACTCTCCGCCACCTCCCCTTTCCCCTCATTCACAAGCATAAGGACCTTAATGTTTGATAAATTTACTTTTAAATGTCAACTTGTTTGTTACAAGATAGGTTGTTAAAAATCTCCATTAAAAATACGATAATGATTATCTTTGATCTAAAATTGGACAAGCACTTTTCCAACAGATTCTATATAAATATCCAGTCTTCGTTGGAGGTGACTTCTCAAACTTTATCTGAGACGCTCATTGGGATCGCGATTGAAGGAAAAGAAATTAATATTGCACGAGAATGCATTTGCCGAATAAAAACGTCTTTAAACAAATCTGAACGACAATGAGTATACTTTAAAATGATTCATCTTCCGGGCTTTGACAGAATAAAGAAAAAAGACAAAATTCAATACATAAGCTTGGAACTAATATAATTTTAATTTTTTAAAATAAATCAATAAGGAGCAAATATTTTACCGTATTATTCATTTTGCCTTTCAAATTGGTTTTTCGGTTCTTTCCTTTCTCTTTCAATTGGGACTTTTAGTTTGAGGCGATTGACCGTAATGCCCATATCGAGTTACAAACGTCAGTACTGAAAACCGATATGCTATTACATTCAACCGTAGGCAAAAAACTTTAATGGATCTCCAATATTTATCACTTTATTTCTAAAACAACAATTCTAATGGATCTCTAATATTTCTCACTTTCTTTCTAAAGCAACAACTCAAATGGATCTTCAATATTTATCACTTTATTTCTAATGCAACAAATCAAATAGATCTCTAATGTTTATCATTTCATTTTTAAAGCAACAAGTCTAATGGATCTGTAATATTTATCACTTAATTTCTAAACCAACAACTCTAACGAATCTCTAAGATTTATCACTTTTTTCTAAAGCAACAACTCACATGCATCTTCAATATTTATCACTTAATTTCAAAAGCAACAACTCTAATGGATCTCCAATATTTATCACTTAATTTCTAAAGCAACAACTCTAATGAATCTCTAAGATTTATCACTTTATTTCTGAAGCAACAACTCAAATGGATCATCAATATTTATCACTTTATTTCTAAAGCAACAACTCAAATTGATCTCTAATATTTATCACTTTATTTCTAAAGCAACAACTCTAATGGATCTCTAATATTTATCATTGTATTTCTAAAGCAACAACTGTAATGGATCTATAATATTTATCATTTTATTTCTAAAGCAACAACTCCAATGGATCTCTAATATTTATCACTTTAATTCTAAATGTTAAGTTTGTGAATCCAAGTACCGAATAATAAGATGCACACAACTGAAACTTGACAAAGTGTACAAAATTGACATTTTCTCATTGATCGACATGTGGTTTGCACTCAAGCAGAGTAGAAATGCATAAGAGTGACTGCCTGACAACAGAAGGAGTGTAAAAAAAAGGTTATCAGACACATAAGATTGAAAAAACAAGCACCTTTTTTGGGTGCAGCCATATTTAAAATAAGATACATTCTTAAGTTTGCGGTTATCCTCTTTCACCACAAGAAATTCAACGAATTGGAAGAAAGCATTGTGCAAGCAACACGCCCATTCGTGTTTGCTTAAATGATAAACCTATTAAGTTCGTTACGTTCGAAGCTTTGCAGTGTCTGAACGTTACCAGCTTCACATTCCGCTGAAACTAAAACATTAACAAAAGCTTTTTTGGTCCGACAATCTTTCCTTTTTTGAAGCAAGTTGAATTGGATAGCGAACCCGCAGTGATTCTCCTTTCGCGGGCTCGAGCCACGTCGCCTGTGTCCTGTTCTGAAGAAGATTGACAAATCTTTATTTTGGAGAAGGTACATTCAAACACAGATACACACAAACACACATACACACACACACACACACACACACATATATATATATATATATATATATATATATATATATATATATATATATATATGTATATATAAAACAAATCTGGATTGCATAATCATGTAAAAAATAATTGTCATCTAAATAAATTGTAAAGTAATGACTTTTTGGAAATCTTTTTTTACCTTCTTTGGGGATATCAAATTCGCATGTTTTGCCATGGACTTTTCTATTTTGAATAACATTTTACTTGGGCTTGCTTACTGTTAGGGATAGTGTAGACATGTTTTCATGTTAGCTGTGTAGGGTTGAATGTTTGGTGTGTGTGTGTGTGTGATGTGATTTGGAGTTCACACGTGGTGACGACGGTTCGGACGGAGCTGCAGAGCGGAGGATTTTGCCTGGGTCAGACACTCCGATTTTAGCTCTCAAACTGTACAGACACGGATGGCCCTGGTGTACTGTAGCAGACTCCCAGACCGGAATTAATATTTTAACCTTCTACCACCAGAGTGATCCTACCACTATTTTAATTCCTGAGGCTGTGTGCCTAGCCAGACTGTTCGTCTGTGAATTTATATTTCTGTGAAACTGGTAACAGGTTGAGTCTTTAATATTTGATGCTTGAGGCTGTGTGCCTATACAGACCTATGCAGACAGGTCTATGATCTACTCTACCCTATATTTATTGTATTTATTGCCCTCGCGTAAGGGCGTGTCACCTGTCCGGTGAATGGCAGTGTGTCGGAGTCAGAGAAAGTAAGTGGAGAGCTTGAAGGACACGGGGTAGCACTGTTATTATTGTGTGGAGAGCTTGAAGGACACGGGGTAGGACTGTTATTATTGTGTGGAGAGTTTTAAGGACACGGGTGAGGACTAGTATTACTGTGTAAGTCATGAACTGTTGAGCGGGACCCAGATTGTGTTGGGACGTCTCATTATTTGGACATTTGACTGTTGGTGTTTGGAACTGTATACCCTATTCTGCTACAAGCTTCGCGGACGGGAATCTTCGCTGGATCGTGTTTGGAAGCGTGTGCTTGTGTGGTTGAGCAGTGTGGGGGTTTTATAACTATTGGTTAAGTCTGTAGATTTATAACTATTTATTATATCTGTAGACTGGTCCTATTAATTATATTTGTTGATTATAATTATCTATGAACTAAATTGATAAATTAAATCGTAAAACCTTATCTAAAGATCCTGCCTGTTAACTATATTTATTGACTGAACAATCCCATCTAATAAGTAATTTGAGGAGAGTTTCCTCGTGAGTGGATTTAAACCTATTTCATTATATAAGATTACGTAACGCACTCTGAATAGTTATTGTCGCGCCTGCGTGCGTTTATTTTATATTTGGCTCTCGAATCTATCTGTCTACCTCTTTTTGTGACTACCTACTTCTATATATATTTACATTATTATTATAATATAAGTTTTCTGTCGCCTATACCCGGTGTTCTGCCTTCTATTTGGTGTGGCCTTTTTTATGCAGTCGTTTGTTGTACCCTGTGATGTTGTAACCCCTGTTCTATTCTAACACTTACCTTTAAGTTGAACCAATCAGAACTGTAATCAAATTTTTTGCTTACATTTTCGAAATCCAAAAGTAAAGTCACATGAATTTCAAAAGTTGACTTCTAAAATAATTCAAATTTCAAATCTGTATCTAATGTGTACACCAAAAAAAAAATATATAATTGTGTACAAGGAAATAATTATGAAAATAAACAGAAAAATATCGACCAAATGCAAAAAAAAAACAGGCAAAACCAGAGAGAGAGAGAGAGAGAGACAGAGAGAGAGAGAGAGAGAGAGAGAGAGAGAGAGAGAGAGAGAAAGAAAGAGAGAGAGAGAGAAAGAAAGAGAGAGAGAGAAAGAAAGAGAGAGAGAGAGAGAGAGGGAGAGAGAGAGAAAGGAATATATAAAGAGAAGAAAGAGAAAAAGAAAGAGAGAGAGAGAGAGAGAGAGAGAGAAAGACAGAGATAAAGAATATATAGAGAGAAGAAAGAGAAAGAAAAAGAAAGAAAGAAAGAGAGACAGAGAGAGAGAGAGAAAGACAGAGATAAAGAATTTATAGAGAGAAGAAAGAGAAAGAAAGAGAAAGAAAGAAAGAGAGACAGAGAGAGAGAGAGAAAGAGAGAGAGAGAGGAATATAAAGAGATAGAGAGAAGAAAGAGAAAGAAAAAGAAAGAAAGAGAGAGATAAAGAGAGAGAGAGGAATATATATAGAGAAGAAAAAGAAAGAAAAAGAAAGAAAGAGAGAGAGAGAGAGAGAGAGAGAGAGAGAAAGAGAGAGATAAAGAAAAAAAAAAGTAGAGACCGGTGATAAAAAATTCTCAGTGATACATAATCTTTACACTATAAAATTGAAAAAGTTCAAGCATTACAATTTGTTATTTTGTCATCAAAATTTTCCATAGCGTCGAAAACTTCAAATGTCCTGCTACTAATTTTTTACAACCTTATACCTATGATCTGGACCTCAAAGAGTTACAGAAATGTAAGATATGATAAACAAATATTTTTGTAGACGAAGAAAATAGCATGAAAAACAATTGAGAGAGAAATAAAACAAATTGAACAAAGGGCCATGTTTGTGTGCGATAATCACCATAGGGCCTTATTTATTTTTTAAATTTAACCCCTTTGCAAAATATAAATTGTATCGATTGTCTGACTCCACTGAAAGAAAAATAATTCAATAGACACGTTCTGTGTAAATTATACAAACAAAATCTTTTTGCATCTCCCTAGCAAAAAGCATTAGAGGAGCTGACAGGCTAAAGATCTAAAGCGGTACGAACAGTTCTAGGCAGAATGGAGTGCTCATTTTTAGAACTCCGATTCAAAATACGTATCGGACCTTCGAGAGAAAATAGAAGTTTAGAGTAGTCTGATTTGAGTAAATTTAGTACCTTAGTATTAAACAGCGATAGAATTTGACTCAATTAGATCTAAATGAGCCTCTATGTAATTTTATTTGTTTTTTCGTCCTTTTAGACACAGATTTTTTTTTCTAAGTTGTCGTAAAATCCTCTTTTGCTTATAACAGAAAACGTTATGGAATTTCTCAATAGTTTTGAGGAAATTTCTCCAAGCGGCACCAAAGCTTTGGTGGTTTAACATTGATGATGTCCCCTCACCGGAAACAATATTTTTATTTTCTATTCCGCTCTCTGAAGTCGAACATCTCAGCTACAATAATTGTTTGTGAAAATACGTAGATATAATCCTATCTAGGAATATAGTAAGCTCAATCTCAATATGATGTATTTTAAATATGGAAAAAAAAACCAGATCTTGATATAAATCCTTATTAACGAAACATTTTGCAGGTTTATTTGAATCAATTTTTTTCTCTAACCTTTAGATTTGAAGACTTACGGTCGAAAGTTTGTCCTAAATAATGAAAGTGAGATGTTTAAATATGTCGCTCTACGATTTCATTACGCGGTTGTCGTTTTTAATGTCGAGTATGTTTGTTTCAGAAGGTAGGTAGAGAGCTGAATCTCGTCCTTGTTTGTATATTCACAATTCATATGTGTGATTATATCCAGATTAAGACATTGTATTATTTATCCTTCACAAACAAACTTAGCTGTAGCGGTAATTGTGTTTCTAAATCAGATTTGGTTTAGCGCTCCAACCTCAACAGTATTGAGACAATGGACATACGAATTTCACATTTGACAATTCCAGTATGGTAAAAAAAAAAAAATTATGTACATATCATATGTACAAACTCATATCAATAAAAAACAATATGAGGCGAAAGAAATAATTGGAACCAACACAGCCATCGGCCGTTGTAATCGTAGTATCAATAGTTGTCTCAGTAGAAGGAGATGCAACAGAAGCAGCAGTAGTAGCAACGGCAACAACATCAGCAGCAGCAGCAGCGGCAGTAGTTTTAGTAGTAGTTTGGTTCTGTTGTTTTATATAGCAGTCCACAATAAGGCGATCTCAGGCTTTAGTAGTAGTAGTAGTAGCAGCAGCAGCAGCAGCAACAGCAGCAGCAGCAGCAGTAGTAGTAGTAGTAGTAGTAGTAGTAATAGTAGTAGTAGCAGCAGCAGCAGCAGCAGCAGCAGCAGCAGCAGCAGCAGCAGTAGTAATAGTAGTAGTAGTAGTAGTAGTAGTAGTAGTAGTAGTAGTAGTAGTAGTAGTAGTAGTAGTAGTAGTAGTAGTAGTAGTGGGTGTAGTGGTATCAGTAGCAATACCAGTAATGGTTTGGTTGAGGCCGAAGCAGAAATACGAAATATCTCTGTGTTTTTTATATCATTAGCGGATTAAACATACCTTTTACTTTCTTTTCAACATATATATATATATATATATATATATATATATATTTATTTATATTTGTTCCTTTAGTTCTTAATTAAAATAAAATTTTCCACTTTTTTTAAAAGCTAAATATTCACTTCTCTAGATTCCTTAATTTTATTTTTTTTTTTTCATAAGATTATATCTACTCTTTTTCAGGGGTTTCTCTTTTCCTGTCCATCCATATATCCCTCTCACTCTCACTCTCTCTCTCTCTCTCTCTCTCTCTCTCTGTCTCTCTCTCTCTCTCTCCTTCTCCCAACCTTTTTTCACCTCCCTTTCTCTGACTTTCTTTCTCCTTTCTCCTTATTCATGACATTCTCTGTCTCACTCCATCTACTTTTCTATGTTTACTCTTTTCAAAGAATTTTAATCGTTTCGCATCTTGTGTGGGAAATTCATAAGGCAGCATTTTTTTTTCTTTTTGTTGCAATCATTCTTTTTGTATCCAGGTGGATGGACTAAGTCTTGCAGTGAAGAGAGTGAGTTCAATGTGTTTTTCTATTCCTTTTATATGTAAGCGATAGCTGTTTTTCGGATGCTTTACAAAGCTTTGACTTGTTCTTTTCTTAATTTCAACTGTATTATGGTGCCGGATCTTATGTGTGCCCGTCTCTCCCATTGTTTGGTCTTTTTTATGTTTACCTGATTGTTGAAGATTTGTATCTGCCGTCGTCATCAGGGAGACGCTACTTCGAGTATCGACACCAGCCCGAGTTGGCCGAAAGATGTAAAGGAATTATGTAACAACTTTGATGCTTGGTGTGTTAAAAGGCGCTAAGGGAAATGCAAGACTTTGGCACACTGATTTTTTTTTCAGGTCGACGCAAAAAAAAAAAAAAATAAGAGTTTGAACCTGGAAACGGACCGTTGAGGTCACATTGTCATCTCGATTCTGATGCGATGTAAATAGTGCCAATACTGTGTGTACGAAAACGGCAGATGAAAGAAGCTTCACAAAAATGATCCTTTAGGCTGCACAGTGACTTTTATCTGTTAACGTAGATAGCTAATGATGAGACATAACACCCGGAGGAAGGTTGGAAGCGCAGCCATTATTCATTACAAAGATGATGCCCTGGTGCGTTTCATATAGGCTGTTTTGATGAATCTTCACATACCCTTATCCCACGCACACAATTTTCGTACAATAACAGGTTCAACTTGAAGAAGAGACATAAATTCACTCACAGAAAATGGCAGAAAAAAATGCTCATTTTGTTGTAAGAACAAAAGAAACCAAGTTGCCAGCAAAATGGAGGGGCTTCAAGATATAATTCACTCGTTTTGCCCCTCTAACAGCAAAATTTAAGTTGATGGTACAAAAATTATCCTCATGGACACCCTAGCTCTTCCACAGCCTTGATCATTTCCATACCACGGTGACGCCCCATTCCCAACCCTGTAAACATTCATGCGGGGAAAGTGAACCAACGGGTGCAGAGACATATTCATGACTTGTTTTGAGGAATTTCATCTATCAGTCAGTCATCCTATGTGGCTTTGATTCTGAGGCCAGCCAAAGTTGATGATGGTCAGGCACTATGACAATACAGAGTTTAGGATGGGCAGTCGTTTCGCTGTAACATACAGATCTGAAGGTGATCACTAGTACTCTCGCAAGGCAGTGCTGAAGATGGCCACCCACAACCTTATTCGATACAGAGCGGTTGATGGGCAACGCTTACGCGGGCAATACACAGCTAAAGATGGACAAACGTAGAAAATATAGACCAAAAAATAAGCAAATCCTACCCTGGCAATACAGAGCTAATGATGAGGAACCCCTACCTGGCAATATAAAGCTAAAGACGGGCAAACTTTCCCCAGGCAATACAGAGCTAAAGATGGGTTAACTTTCCCCAGGCAATACAGATTTAAAGATGGACAAACTTTACCCAGGCAATACAGAGCTAAAGACGGGCAAACTTTCCCTAGACAATACAAAGCTAAAGATGGGTTAACTTTCCCCAGGCGATACAAAGCTAAAGATGGGTTAACTTTCCTCAGGCAATCCAGAGCTAAAGATGGGCAAATCTTACTCTGGCGTCTAATACAGTGTAGGACCGAAAAAAACACCGTAATCAATTCAAACAAAGGCACTATAATAAAGGCAAGAAATAAATATTGGATATCCTGTGTGAAATTCCCAACGTTAAATACTTCTTTTAAAGATTTGTCTGCAAAGTTATTTGAAGTCACGAGGATGCTTGATCGCTGTTCCTCCAGTCCTAAGCCATACCAACAAAAATATGCCAAGGTTCTTGGGCAGGCACTTTCTAAAATCGTCATTTTAGAAAGTGGTGGAAGCAACAGAGGATAAAAAACGCAAATATTTTTTTATCCGAAAATTAGAAATAAGGAAAGATTAAAATTAAACAATCTGACAAACAAAAAAACAATAAAAAAGGCTTTTTCTCTGAACGGATGAGAAAATTCCCATATCTCTTCACACCTTCTTCTTAAACCTTGCTAAAATTGGCATTTGAAGGAACGAGATTGTGCACTGCCTTGTCATAGCTTGTCTAAACCACGCAATATCATAACCCAAAACGTTTTATGCTTGTCAGACCTTGAAGGTAAAGTTATTATAAAACAAGAAAATTTAGATTGTGGTTGGAAAAATCTCGTTCAATGAAATACTGGCTAAAGTACAGGAAGACTTCGACAAAAGGGGCTTCGCAACAAACGGGAAACTGCGATGAAATATATAATCTCTTGCGTTTATCACCCGGAGCTAAGTCGTGAAGCTAAGTCTTTATGCTTCGCTTGTCGCAGTTTTCACACTTTCCGGCATATTGGATGACCAGACTTTCAAGACGCCAGAACCAAACTACAACGTAACTGACATTTAGAGACTTTTCTGAAATGTTAATTCTTCTCGTATATTGGGTTGATTTATAGTAAATGAATTTGGTGTATATTGATAAATGTGAGACT
Source organism: Plakobranchus ocellatus (assembly GCA_019648995.1). Taxonomy (NCBI): domain Eukaryota; kingdom Metazoa; phylum Mollusca; class Gastropoda; family Plakobranchidae; genus Plakobranchus; species Plakobranchus ocellatus. Next base: position 273,596 of record BLXT01006136.1, read on the forward strand.
GTGTATAATAGTTTTCCAATTTTATTCAGATATTGTTACAGATGTTGACTATATTTGAACTTTTGTTTGCGATATTTCCAACGCTAAAAAAAATGGCCTATGCGAGAAATATCTGTACACATTTCAAGTGGTATAAACTCTAAGTGGCGGCTTTTTAATATACCAGTTGACGAATAGCCGTGAATGATGGGAAAAACCAGCAGATAAAAACATGGGAAATGGTGGGGGATAATTTCGAC
>BLXT01006136.1:430561-444939 GCA_019648995.1 Plakobranchus ocellatus
TTCCTGGCATACGGCATTATGAGGTAGTTTGTAATTGCTTTCCTCGCCGCCTTTACTTTCGTTGGGTCTTTAAAGAAAAAATGGAAGAGAGTGATATTGGCTATTTTTATTTTTTAGCTAAATCTTTTCAAAAGCTCGACGAACAAAGGTAGTTTGAGAACAGGCAATGATGCAAAAAACATGCAAATGAGATTCAGGATAAGAAAAGGAGATTGGGAGAAGAGAATGAAATATAGAAATAAATCTATCAGGAAAAGAAAAAATGGAATTTGCTACCACGAATTGACAATTTCCGAGATGTTGAGCAGGTTGGCATGCTGATTAAAAAAATTGTGAAAATAATAAGGAAAAACATCAGTTACTAGAATTTTAAGGCTTTATGAAGTAAAAAGAAAATGACGATCAGAAATAAAATACCATAGATTCTCGTCAATGGTTTCTTTTTAACAAATCGCTCTTAGATTCCCCGACCCTCTCGAACGAAGTTTTTTTTTTTATTACCAACACTGATTCAAGTAGAATTAAATGTTTTACTGTATTCAAAATACAGTTTAGCTTGGCTTACATGGGTTTTTTCAGTATCAGATGCAAAAAAATTACTGCTTTGAAATAAGAATCCTCAATTACTTTTTACCATTCTGAGTATCACTTAATCAAATTGTTTTTCCTTCTTGAATGTTTGTATAAAACACAAAAAGCACACTGTGTCGGTAGCTGACTCCTGTCTCTATATAAGACCAAATTAAAAAATAGCACACAGTTTTTAACAGTTGGCTACCCATTTTCCTCGCTTGTATGTTTAAAAATATCGGGTGACAATGATTTGGTCTCAAAATGCTTGATCTAGTAAATATTTTCTTTAAGAATGAGACTTCCTTTCACATCTCTATTCTTAATGAAAAAAAATCCCAACAAGCTTGAGTTTGCATTCCAGCTCATCGAACCTACACTCCGTCTGGGTCTGAGAAAATATGATTTATGAGCAAGCCTGTTGTCTACACGTAAAATACATAGCAAAATCTATCGTTTGTAAATAAGTGCATTACAAACTGTGTGATTAAGCGAATTTCTGGATACGTAAAGCCATGAGGATACTGTTTAAAGCTTTTATTTATACGATATCCTTTGCACTTAATCTACATGAATATTTCCTAATATGTTGTGAGGTCAATTTTGTCCTCAAAGTATGTTTCTGAAGTATTTCCTTGTCTGCAGCTGATGTTGAAATCGCCTAACACAAACTGTTTCTTAACGGTAGCTCTTGAGCCATTTTTTATTCGCACAGCTTTGTCTTCAAAGTCAAATTATTATCTTCATAATATCTTTTTGTTTCGTAATGGCAAAACTTTTAAAGTAATCAGAGAAATTGCATCCATGTCCATGGCTCTATCCTGTGCTTTAGTTGCTGCACGAGACTCGTGTAAAAGTTATAGTATTCCTCCCTCACACCCTATACAATAATTTCTGTCTGATGTTTAGATGGAAATATACAGTCTTTGCTTCATTGGTATTTAAAAGTTTTTTTTTTTTTAATTATTCAGACGGAGACAATGGCTAAAAAGAAAGAACAACAACAACAAAAACCTATCAGCCCATCAACATGAAATGGTTGGTTTGACAGGGCATTGCAGAAACTATTGTATGCGTAATAGCAACACAATCAGAAACATATCAAATGAAATGAATTTTTCCTTGCCAAATAAGTCGCTTGTTTGAAATCGCTTTACATAAAAAAATTACACAGAACAATACAGATTTGAGAAGAAGCATTTCTTTCAATATCTTTAACTTTTACCTTGAATCTTATACTGATATGGTTTTTGTGTGTTTTGCCAACAAACCAATCGTTGCATATGACAGGAACAATAATTATGAACATAAACATTTTCAGTCGTCATATTCATTATTTGTATAATGTCCGCTATCAGGTTAGCAAAAGCAAATAACACAGCATAGGCAAAAAGCTCAGAGTGTTTGCATCGTTCAACATTCCCGCTCTATTTCAATCATCATCAACATCAGCTGTCCATTCACCACAAGTATATTTTAAAAAGTATATTTGAATCTCAGATCCTTAGGGTAAGGCTATAGGTATTCTGGCAATTCTGCCCTCCTTTGTCGACTTTTTCTCTCAAGCCTCCTCTTGTATCGTTTGTTTAGATATCCATGTCCTTATCAAGCCATCTTCTCTCTCTCTCTTGTATTTTCAATATTTAAATTTATCTTAAAAATTAAAATGCGACATAATGAGCCCAAGAATTTCCAACCCTGCAGACACGTCTGTTAACGCAATGACATTCTGATATTCAACCTAAATAATATAAACCGAGATGAATACAAACTTGCTGACCTTTCTCCGTTCATTCTATGGGAAACTAAGGTAATCCTCACCGTCATAAAATGACCAGTCCACATGGCGTTCGCTCGAACTGAGGGACATTCTGGATAATCCAGTGGAAAATATGTTCAGGAATGTTGCTCTCTTTACCTTTGAGTCTTTTTCACGATCTGAGGTGACCCGCTTAGCTGCAGAGTGGGTATCTAAGGCCGTCTCTATTTTATAGAAATATTTTAGAAAGTAAAGAAAAAAAAAATATATATATATATATAATAATAAAGTGGATCTCACACCAGGTACAAGAAGCAGGAAACCAAGCTTTTGATCCTGATTGTTATTGGCATACGAGATTGTAAGGTTTTGCAATTGCTTTGCTCGACGCCTTCACTTTCGTAGGTCTTACGATGGCTACCCATTAAGTGCTGGTTCGATACCGATAGGCAATGAAAGTTTTTGACAGGGCCCGTACCAGAAATCGAACCTGAGACATTTTATGTTGTAGCCAACTGCCCTACCAGGTAACCACCGCTCTTCTTTACAAAAAAAAATTTAACTACAAGAGTCAGATCTTTTCCTTTTTTCTTTCTTTCTCTTTGTCATGTTCTCTTTTTTTTGTCTCTTTTTCTCGTGCTCTTTCTCTCTCTTTTTTTCTCGATCTGTCTTTGTCTCACTTCTCTATCAATTTCTTTGTCTTTTACTCTATCTCTCCCTCTTTCTCTCTCTTCTTTCTCTCAGATTTTCTCTATCTTTTTCTCTCTCGTTCTCTCTTTATTTTCTAAATTTCTCTCTGTCATCTGTCTCTGTCTATAATCTCTCTGCTTTTCTCTCTCGCTCATATATGTGTCTCCTCCCTGTTTCTATCCTCTGTCTTGCTCTTTCTACCTCTTTCTCTCTTTTTACCATCAATCTCTAACTATCTATCTATCCATCTATCTATCTATCTATCTATCTATCTATCTATCTATCTATCTATCTATCTATCTATCTATCTATCTATCTGAAACTGGTAGAAGTGACAATCTTCTTGCATGAAATTTTCGCCCCCCTTTTTTTTTTTTACATTAACTGATATATCGCCTTAGTTTTTCCTGTTTTACATACACAATAGCATCCTACCCTTTTCTCTTAAACCCATTATTTCATCTCATTTGTTCCGTTTACACACTTCAATGTTCTTATTTGTTATTTCATTATTATCCTCCTCAATGTTCTCATTTGTTATCTCATTATTATCCTCCTCAATGTTCCTAGTGATTATCTCACTATCATTTTCTTCAATGTTCTCATTTTGTTATCTCACTATTATCCTCTTAAATGCTCTTATTTGTTATCTCACTATTATCCTCTTCGATGTTCTTATTTGTTTTCTCACTATTATCCTCTACATTATTCTTATTTTGTTATCTCACTATAATTCTCTTAAATGTTCTTATTTGTTATCTCACTATTATCCTCTACAATATTCTTATTTTGTTATCTCACTATAATACTCTTCAATGTTCTTTTTTTGTTATCTCACTATTATCCGCTTAAATATTCTTATTTGTTATCTCACTATTATCCTCTTCAATGTTCTTTTAATGTTATCTCACTATCATCCTCTTTAATGTTCTTGTTTGTTATCTCACTATTCTATTATCCCTATCCCAAAAAAAACTCGTACTCTCTTACAAGGGGAGTCGGTGGTACAGTGGTTAGCGAGTCCGCCCTGAGACCTCCAGGGACCCTTCTGTCGCGGGTTCGAGCCCCACTACAGGAGTCCTGGCCTGACGGAAGGCCTAAAAGCCTGAGATCACCTTGTTGTGTACAGGCTATATACTATAACCAATCAATCCTCCTTTACAAAATCCCCATAATTTTCACACTCAATATCTTCTTTGATCCCTCTCACATATCCCTATGTTGATTCACCTTCCCCTTTACTCGACATTAAGACGGAGATGTTTGTGGAAATAAAAGTAAAACGATCCCACTTGATATCTTCAGGGACCCTTCATCGTACACAGGTGCCCGCCACTGGTGCTTTCGCCTGACGGAGGACTTGAAAGCCTGAGATCAACTGTTTGTGGAAAGACTATTTACCCAAAAAATTATTCTGCATGAAAGAAAAGAAAGTAAACTGATATTGCGATATTCATATTGAAACATCCACGTTTTTGGCTGAGTAAAATGAGAAAACTTCCCAGTTTCATGCATATGGAGAAAAAATTTCACTGTTTGATTTCTGGTATTAAAATCGATAATTTATTCATATCTTAACTGCCATCTTAATTTTTACATTTTCTATACCCTTTTCTAGAAAATAAAACCGTAGAGATTTTTTTGTTTTAAACTTCTTAACCACAATGAGTTGAGGTCGTATTTTTTTCTTCAATTCCGGTATTAGAAGCTTTAACTGCTACGATGTTAACACTTTTTCCTGGCTCAGAGAAGGAGTTGCAAAAATAACTGCCAAATATCAAATGATTCTATGGGCAGGTAACTTTCGAATCTCGAATCAATAACCGAATGAAAGTAAACATGGCATCTACTACCATAACCAATGGAGGCGAGTTGTGTCAGACATTTAAGAATGTCCACCAATTTCAAAATTGTTCACTGACATGCATAAGGTGCTTTTTAGTTTGCTCTCTGAAATAAGCACAACAAAGCATAGCTCATTCTGAACATACTGAAAGTGTCGCTCGACCAAAAACCTTAGCCAGTTACTGGTTTGGGTGTTAGTATATAGCCAGTCCACAACAAGGTGATTTCAGGCTTTAGGGCTCTCCGTCAAGCCGGGGCGCCGATGGCGGGGCTCGAACCCGCGATAGAGGGATCCCTGCAGATCTCAGGGCGGACTCATAAGCCACTGTTCGACCGACGCCCCCTGGCCAGATACGAGGCACCACAAGACTACAACATTTTCTTTTCATAGTTGCAAGCAGGTAACACGTACCATCATAGGCGTCGTCAGATTTTTTTTTAGGTTTCAGTATTATTGCGCACACGATCATGATAAAGAAGGCGAGGAGAAACATCAAAAGAATCTGTGCAGCCGAGTAATCCGAGTTGGTGTTCGTTACTGAAATACAATTCTAATATCAATTTTCAGATCCTTTCATTTCTCAAAATACCTTCTTTGCATTTTTTTTTTGCTATCATTCTTTTTTCATATTTCTGAACATAATCTCCTCATTATTTTTATAAGCCATTGGGTCTCCTTTTTTGTCCGTGCTTTCTCCACTTTTTAATAAACTTCTTATGCTTAGTATTATCAACATCATATAGCCATCATCACCTCCACTGTCACCACCACCACCACCATCATCATCACCATCATTATCATCATCATCATCATCATCATCATCATCATCATCATCATCATCATCATCATCATCATCATCACCATCATCATCATCATCATCATCATCACCATCATCATCATCATCATCACCATCATCATCATCAGCATCATCACCACCACCACCATCAGCAGCAGCATGACCACCATAACCACCACCACCATGATCGCCATAACCACCATCATCATCATCATCATCGCCATAACCACCATCATCATCATCATCACCACCACGACCATCATCATCATAACAACCACCAGCATCATCACCACCACCACCAACATCATCATCATCACCACCACCATTACCACCATCACTACCACGAACACCACAGTATCATCATCATCACCATCACCACCATCATCATCCCCACCACCACCATCATCATCATCACCACCACCATCATCATCAACACCACCATCACCATTACCACCATTACTATCACCACCAATAGCACCAACACCACCATCAACATCATCATCATCACCACCACCATCATCATCCTCACCACCACCACCATCATCATCACCACCATTATCTTCATCATCATCAACACCACCACCATCATCACCACACCATCATCACCATCATCATCACCACCACCACCACCACCATCATCATAATCATCATCATTATAATCATAATCATCATCCTCATTATCATCATCATTATCGCTATTATCATTTTTTTTTTCACAGTTATGAATGTAGTTGAGATGTCAACCTATACAGACGTGACCTTCCTCACTTTACAGACCTAAAATTTTCACACTGTGTTGAGAGTAACCCTGTGATTTGAACTCAATAAATCTCTGTATCACCACGCTTTAAATGACTGGAACTTAGCGATCCTGTCTAATGGGTTTGCTCTATTTTTTTCAGCAAAATTGAAGCAGATAAAAAAGAACACACGCCTACTCATAAGAAATAAAGCTCATTAGGAAAACTGTTAAAATACAATTTTGATTCAATTTATTGAGCAGGAGCTCAGAAGTAAATATTTTGACCAAACCCTTGTAAAATCAAAGTAGATCTGAATGCCGATTTATAGAGATCGTTAAGAAGGAAAGGCAAAGTCTAAATTTATGAAACGAATATGAAAATAAACATGACGAATCTCACACAAACTAATAGTTCTATTTGATTTGCATTTTGATTTGCATACAAACATAAGTTGGGTTAAGTAAAATGAAGTCTATTCTATTTTCTTCTAGAGATAACTAGCCATGTATAATCTGTTTTGTAGAAGACACGAACCATTGTAAATATCAATGATATCTGTTGCATTATAAATTTATCAGTTGATCTCACAAATTGTCAATCAACCTGGCAAACAAAAACCATTGCATGGACAAGTTTTATCTGCTGTCGTGAAAAAAAATTGTAAATGAACCTCAGGTCTTTGAAATGTACTAAAAAGTTGAAGACATTTTTTACCTGTAAAGAAATAATAATGTGCGACATGTAATAATAAGAACAATAGTGAACCTGAGAGTTCTATAATAATCAGAGTTCTATAATAATTGAAATAGGTTTTACAATCGCATAACGTAATGCGCGGTAAAAAAAAAACCAAAAAAAAACAAATGTTACTTTTAGTTCAATGCATGGTTCTTCTTCTCTCAGGCCGCAATTTTGGCGTAATACTAAAAACCCAGATTATACTAAAACTCAGAGTCAACCCATGTTTAGTACACTGAATCTAGTAGCAGTGTAGCAAGAATCCTTACACTTACTATAAACCAAACCCACGCGGCTGAAACAATATTTCACAGGCTACTCTAATTTAAGACCCATTCTTGAGTGATATCGATAAGTTATAATCCTCACGGTACAAAATGCAATTGCTTAAATGATTAACCCATGCAAAGTAAACATGGATATTTTTTAAAAAATTACCGGACGCAGAGTTTCAAATTATTGACTATTAGAATGCCTTTTACGAATTGCTTTGCACTGTTGAGAGTGCGATAATTTATCCACTGAACAACGCCAATGACAAGCAGTTCTTTTAAGTAGACAAAAATAACCCCAGGTCTTGCTGAAAATTTAATGAAACTTTTGTTTTTAGAACGGCATGAGAACTTTCCAAATGTCTGAAGATTTACAAATTCACTAACCCAGGCGATCTATCTCTCAATGAGTCTTCAACCTTTAGACATTTTTTTACAGCTTCAAGAAAATACTAGTTTTGTAATACTCAAATTAATGAGCTCAAAATTACGCAAACGATTCATGCCAGAAAAGACTAGACGTTTTGTAAACAAGACAAACTTACATTATTAATTAACTTAATGCTCTCATTAATCCCTTCCCTAATAATGTGCATATCTCTGGAAGCTCCTAAAGGCTTTTGAAGCTTACCGAAACCCTAGGGTTAGGGTTATTGTATATAGCCAGTCCACAAAAAGGTGATCTCAGGCTTTAAGGCCCTCCGTCAGGCCGGAGCGCCGATGGCGGGGCTCGAAACCACGACAGAAGTGTCCCTGCAGATTTCAAGGCGGGCTCACAAGCCACTGTGCCACCGACGCCCCAAAACCCTAGGTCACGATGTTATAAATTGTTATAGTTAATGATTTTGCACTTCTGAAAACCCTCTAGACACATTTTGATGCAAAAAAAAAATGAATTAAAGCTAAAAAAAGAATACGCCTTTCAACCCAGAACAAACTTAGCCGATTCAGAATTTGAGTGAAAATTACAAGTTTACACGGCCAAAGGAAATGATTATCGTTCCAAGTTTAGATTTAGACTCTGTTTACGACAGCATACACAATTTGTTACACAGAAGGTAATGAGTAGTTACGTATAGCAATGGCGATATTATAGTTAAATCGAACTCACACAAACTGTTCATTAACAGCGACCTCAATTTTCTGACCATGCCAGGGAGGACCTCGTGTCTTGACATATTTTTGTTTTTCACAGAAAGAGATGGCGACCTTGTGAAAAGGGATCTGGTCACAAACCGAAAATCTGGGTACATTTATTATATTTAGATCCAGATATCTTTCCTCGAATTAGCAAGTCTGCATATTATTGCAGAAAAGATGTCTGTTTGTGACCAGATAATTCAGCAGAATCCTTGATAACATAGTTTGATATCATCTTTCTTCGTTTCTTCGTGTTCGAATTGATTGCATATTCGACAGAATGCATGAATCTTCGACTTGAAGTGCAAATGTAAGAACTTGAACCTTGCTTCTTTTTGAGACTTTAAACCCGATGACATCCAGCAAATATTTTGGACTATTTTTATTACATGCAAAAAACAGTCTTTATATGTGTAGTTGGTTTCCCGTTAAACTCATGAACCACTGAACAGAATTATTTCAAATTATGTTTGAAAGATAACCTGTGGTGAAAGGGTGTACTGTTTTGGTCTAGCATTCCAGATTCTAGCTTTGATATCTTATTCAAGGGGTCATAAGATCTAGATTTAGATAGGGCTAGAATATTTAATATGAGAGAGAGAGAGAGAGAGAAAGAGAGAGAGAGAGAGAGATGATGATGATTATGTCTTATTTATGATAGAATAACTCGTAAGTATGTCATAATTGCTAGAAGAGTATCATTCAGAGAAAATGTTCTACGTAATTTTAAAATCCATTGTTCCGAGACTAGTTGGTGGGCGACAAAATTGGCTGTAGCAAATTGAGTCTAGATCAAGACTGGGAACGGGTAATATTTTGAATTGACCTCTTTTACTTGTAATTAGTATTTGATCAAATTTTAGTCAGCCTAAGTTTGGCCTATTTTAGTTATTAGTACTATTATTGTTTTACCTTTGTCAACCCTTTTAGATCTAGGGATTTCTAGAAAGTTGTCTGAAGGTGTAAAAGCTTTGCTTACAGGCAGTTATTGAGTTTTTTTTTAGAGACAGCATAGGCATGCGATGTCTACGCATCGAGTATAGAATAAATGAAGCTATTTACCTGGTAATTTTTTTTAAGTTAACGTTGATTACATAAAATGGTAGTTTCAACTATTTTCTAGAGGGCTTTACTGCATCGGCCTTTGAATTGAATAATTTGTATTTTTTAGAAGCTATCGGCGGTGGATATAAAAGAAACCGCTCAGAGATTGTCGAAAAGATCATTGAAAGGTAGACCGCCGTTGTCGGTAAGCTTGTAGATCTAAAGAATTGTGGAAATTTACGTTTTCTGTTTTGAAAATTGTTCTTCAACCAATGATAAACTTTTTGCACGATTTCGGCAAGACTTGGAGACTTCAGCTGGTTCACTTCTTAAAGCTCAGGATTGAAGTCTCACGTTTTCTACTTTGATGTTAAGTTTTTAGTTTTGTTTCAGAACATAGCAGATGGACCAATAAGTATGTCTTCATCCTTGAAAATTAGTACCTAAAAATACGTGAACGCAGCTTTTATTTTAACTCTATACAAACGCAAACACTGTAACTGAGACATTTTTTTTATTTCGTTATTCTGCTCTCAACATGCTTCAATTCATATTTAGTTTATCGTGCTTTTTATATGGTATGCACTTTCAAACATATAATTACGGAGCATGTATTTATAAAAAGCTGCAATGCGGTCAGGCAACCTTGTTTTCAAAAGACTGTTTACCTAAATGTGGAAAACAATCCTTTATAAAAATAATTGCTGATTTTAAATATTACACAGAAGACAAAAATAGTTTAATCATCACAACAGTTACCATAAACCATATCTACGTTCTATTTAACCAAACAAGTAGAGAACTATTGGGGATAAGCTGCCCTGGTTCTTAGTCGTTTCTATAAAAAATCAGACATAAATCGGTAGTATGGAAACTTACATCAAGTATTCTTACCTGGTTTAAATGAACCTGAATTTCATAGGGAGAAAAGAAAAGTTCACGTTTATTTCCAACTAACAGCATTGTTCAAAACAGCAGTATAAAAAAAAATGCCTAACACAAATTAAAATAAAAATAAAACTATAAACATATATAATTTATATCAATTGGATTTGCATACTATACCATTGATAAAGATTTGAGTAATTGAAAATCATATTGTGATAATTTTCTAAAAAGTCTAAAATTTTCTTACATGGGACGTGTTTTGACAGTTTAGGCTTATCCCTCTGCCGGACGACCCGAAGTCCGAATGGACTGTCAACATGGCATCTTAATTGAGACTTTTTCCAACCTTTAGGTATCTTAATTTTCACTTTTGAAATGATGTGTGGACCTGTCCAATTGCTGTAAGAGATTATGCTGTCTGCAACGAAGCCAAAATAATTACAATGTGTATTACGTACGGCATAAAGTCTATGCATTTTAGTTAAAATTTCCTCCTTTTGCGATCCTCCTCTTACACTGGTAATATTTCTTGCTTTCCTCCACTCGTCTCTACTCCTTTCCCTCTCCTCTTCCTCCTCTTTTTACTACTACTACTACTACCACCACCACCACCACTACATCTACTACTTTCAAGAAATAAAAAAAACTTGCGCTGGTAACATTTGCACCACATGCAGTAACAAAAGTGCTATTTGCTTTTGATGTAGTTTTTTTTTTTTACCGCTTTTGCTGTTTTACGTTTCTACTGCAATTATTTCGGAAAGTACATTTTGGAGCCAAAAGTTTTCATGACGATGCGGATTAGCGCAGAGACCTTTCCGTGCAAAGAACCTTAGAATGCCCAATTTTGAAACATTTCAGACATTGATATTTTCGACTTCCGCTCGGTCATTCAGAAACAATCTGATGAATATTTAAATACTAGATCTATAGTCAACTTCTTGCTTCAGAAACTAAATCTCTTCTCAGGCTGGGGAGTGTTTTTTAATTGAGGTCGTGAAAGAACAGGTAAGGAGGAACTTTCTTACCCTCTGTGTTGGTGCCCCCTGTCAGAAGATCAGGATCTTTCTCTGTCACATTTCCTTTAGCATGAACTGTCCAACAATATCTCAGCCAATCTGAAATAATTAGGTCCCACTGTATGGCCCCATCATTGCCAACATACGCGGAGCAGTTTGCCTCCACGTACAGTCCTCCCTCGACAAAACTGGTATTCAAATGTGGAATGCTCATAGCGACTAAAATGAATGAAAACAATTTCTTCTTTTAATGAATCATATGTCTGTAGATCTTAAGAGAGAGAGAGAGAGAGAGAGAGAGAGAGAGAGAGAGAGAGAGAGAGAGAGAGAAAGAGGGGAGGGGAGAGGGGAAACCAGAGAGAGAGAGGATGAGAGAGAGAGAGAGGGAGATGAAAGTATTGAATTTATTCTTCTTTAGATTGTAAATTTACATCGTCCATCCTAATAGAATTTAGGATGCTTTCAGTCGAACTAATTCTAAATGTCTCTATCCATATCACGTCATAAATCAGATCTATCTCGCTATCATTTTATCTTCCTCTGCTACTATCTTACTTTTTACTCTCCTACGGTTTTCTTCGCTCTCTCTCTCTCTGTCTCTCGCTTTCTCTCTCTCTCTCTCTCTCTCTCTCTCTCTCTCTCTCTTTCTGAGGCTTGTGCGCGTGTGTGTATGCGTGTGCATGGCTTGAAATTCGATACTTTTCATTTCTCTTCATCTTGCCATGAGTAGATACTGTTTTAGAAATAAACCTTTGGATTGATGAATTTCCTTTTAAAATAGTTTTGTTTGAAGAGATGTGTGCATTCTAAAACTCATTAATTGCGTGATTATTATTATTTTTATCAATTTCAAAATCGTACTAATTAATTTTCATATTGTGATAGAAGAAGAAAAATTTATACAAATACCTTATTCCCAGAAACATATAGACAAGTTTAAGGATCATGAAGATGCATTGGTGTGAAGGAAATCAAATAAATACTTAACGGCGAAATATTGTTATGTATATTTTGTGTCTTTTAATTTGTTCTTAAAAGTTTGAGTCCGTGATTGTTTTCTTTTTTATTTTCATGCTTACTGTGGATAACATGAATTCTATTAAGTATCTAGTCTATCAATACGGCCAGTGACTGAATAAGATCGCATTTGATGTCATAACTAGTATGCCAAAAAAAAGGTAATGAAATTAAGATAGCACTGAAATCTTCCAGCGCAATGTTTCTGTTAACAAACGCAACTAGAAGAGTTACTAAGAAGTGGCACAGACAGGCCAGTAACAAATAAAAAAGTCCAAATGATCCACAAAAAAAAGACGGAAAAACCTAGAACATGTAGTTTTTTAACTGAGAAATATCCGGATGATAGTGAATGAAATCCAGCGCCTGATTCCTAAAATCTAAAACTGTGGTCCGTGGGCGACAAATCAAACTGAAATTATGAACTTTGCTACACTAACCAGTAAAGTAAAGTGGGTCCCACACTTAGTCCAAGCATCGGAGAACCAGGAGTAGAGTCCTGATTGTTATAAGCATACTACATTATGAGGTAGTTTACCATTGCTTTCGTTGCCGTCTTTACTTTCGCCGGATCGTAAGAGATCTAGCTACCCGTTTAGTGCTGGGTGGACACAGGGGAGCATTGATAAATTAATTTGGCCCGAACTGGGATTGATGGGACACTGGGACACTAACCAGATGCAGCTGAAAAATTGCTAGAGATACATCATCGAAGTCAACTGTCCAATCCTTGTCACTGCACAAAAGGTACACTTTCTAATCTGCCATACAGAACATTTAATACCTTTTGAAATTTTGTAAAAAAGATAAAAACAAGAGGTTATGGCAATAAATATAATCAGAGTAAGATAAAACGCACAGTGGGGCAATTTGAAAAGCAAATAAACGATAATTTTTTTAAACCCATATTTAGTTCTCAAATAAGAGTAGTTTTGAAGAATCTTTGATCAATTTGCGATTGAGCAAGATCGAACATAACAGCTTCTCTTGAGCAAAAAGATCATATAATTCACCGAAATCTCCATATTTATCAGAATGTGTTCCACGACATCTAAATGTGATTAAAATTATGTAATATTATAAGATATTTACATATGTGTGTATGCGTATATGCAAACATGATCTTTACTGGCACCTAATATCGTTCTCTAAGCAAAAGCAGCTTATCTTATATTTTTTTCACTAAATTTAATTTATTGCAAGATTATATTTTGTTTAAGTAAATTTCTAATGGCCTTAGAGGTCTAGTTTTAAGTCGATTGTTTATCTAGATATTAAAAACTCTTAACAAAGGAGTACAAAGTAGATCTATGGCTGTAGATCTGGACACATTCATATATGATATTCTAACCTTGATTCCTTACAAAAAGCCAAATCAATGCTTTAGATTTCCGTCAGTCTACTAAGTGAAAGGTAGCACGTTTTTCAAGAATGTGTATATATTCATTTTAAGCAGTAAAGTATTTTGAAATACTAATAACATTGAAAATGACTTTCTTCAGCTCAAAACAGTAGCTTAAGAACTTTTTCATAAAACATGTGATTTATTTCGGCAGTACTAACGGCGCCAATACTCCATAAGACCAACCGCAACCGAGCCGAGGACCCTCCAGCAATTGAATCAACTAAGACGAAGTGAAGCCTTGTCAGAGGAGTCGGACATCGACTTGACGGTCTCTGGGATCTCACTGAACCCGATTTGAACTAGAAACTAAAGTGATGATCTCTGGGATCTCAGTGAACCCGATTTGAACTAGAAACTAAAGAGATGATCTCTGGGATCTCACTGAACCCGATTTGAACTAGAAACTAAAGTGATGATCTCTGGGATCTCAGTGAACCCGATTTGAACTAGA
>BLXT01006136.1:471177-483085 GCA_019648995.1 Plakobranchus ocellatus
TCTCTCTCTCTCTCCATCTCTCTCTCCTCTCTTCTCTTCTCTTTCTTTTAATTTTAGGGGGAGGGGGGAAGCTGTCGCATCCGCATCCCCACTAACTCACCTGGCAGAGCGGAGATGACCTGCCTCGGGTCACTCTTTGGAGTATCAATGCTCCCTGCGTGTGTAAAGGTCGCAAACCAGACAGCCACCTCTTCACTGTAGACAACGCCCATGATCATTTTCTTCTCCTGTCCTAAAAAGCATGTGCAATTTGCTTTTATAACAGTACCAATTTTAGGCGTTAACCAATGATTTGTACTGGTTCCATTTACATCCAATAGCGGTTTCTTTCTCATGTCTGAATTGAAAGATGAAAAGAATTAGGGAAGAGATATTCACGAGGAGACAGGCGCAGTAAAGAGCATGACTAGTTAGAGTAGGAAGTGGGGTGTTAGAGTAGGCAAACAAATCATTGAACAGTAAGGCGAAAGATGCAAAATTTAATTTTCCAGTGGATCAAAATTAAGCGTTTTTACTACAAGTGGTTTATCTTCTCTTAATTTTGAGATACGCATTGAAAATTCCATGATTTATAAACGGAGACAGTGATTTTGAAAACAGCTTTTGAAGTCATAAATATTATGACAATTCAGATAATTTGATGTTAGCCTTACTAAAATCCAAGGAGAATGTGGGTCGGGTAATTTAAATAAAAAAAACTGAAACTAATGTCGAAGGCTTGGGAAGGAAATTAGGTAATGTAAAACTGTAACGCATTTTGAGCATCTGTTGTAATCGGTTAAGGCTTCTCACACTGCACATGACTGGAATAAAAAAAAGCTAAATACTAATCAAGAGATGAAATAATCAAAATGAAGCATTTAATTGAAAAAGTTGTGATCTCGAATGGCTTTCTTTTGTCGAAAATGAAGGAAGAGGAGGAGGAAAATGAGGAGGAGGAGGAGGAGGAGGAGGAAGTTGTAGAGGAGGAATAGGAGGTGTAATGTCCGTTTTAAATGTTAAGCCTTTCTGGCGTAATCAATCCTGTATATCACGACCTAACGGGAAATAAACACTTGCATACCAAGATCGCTGTTTCCATGTTGTCTTTCATTGAACTCTAGTTAATACCCACAACTGGCGACGAGGATGTTCTTTTCACAAGTGAACAGGTTTCTTTATTTCTTAGACCACTGCTACATCTGCAGAGTGCCTATAACTGCACATGTAAGACTTAAACAGTCATATTGAGAAAAGGTAAATCTAAATCTAATCACCTAGACCACTCTGGTTACAGCTACATAACACGTGTTACACACAACACGTAACCAGTGCGACTTAGTCTTGTAGTAAAACCAGTCTTCCCTACCCACACAAAACGATGGCGAATGCACTGCCACATTTTACCCCCTTTAAGATACGGGAGGACGAGGTCTCAGCAGGGACAAGGTGCAAGAAGTGGCTGTCCAAGTTTGAAAACCTTGTAACAGCCATGGACATCACATCATAGGTAAGGAAGAAAGCCCTACTAATCCACTACGGGGGTGATGAAATATATGATCTACTGCAAGTCGAGAAACCTATGCATTGGTCACAAAAGAACTTGACTCTTATTTTACTCCAAGAGTAAACCCAACCTTCGAGGCCTTTAACCTGCGTAAGATGCGCCAATTACAACACGAGAACGTTGATCAATTTCACGTTAGACTGAGGACACAAGCTGCCCTATGTTCATTTAACGACATTGATCGAGAGATTCTGGCAAAATTGATAGAAGGAGTGACCTCATCAAAATAGCGCCGCAAAGCTTTAAGAGATCGCCTCACTCTGAGCCAGTTCATTACAGAAGCAAGAAATGAGGAGCTCACAGAAACCCAAACCAAGGAAATCGAGGCTTCTACTGAGCGGGCTTGTCCTGTCAGTGCCCGGACCCATAAGAAAGGAGCTGCCAAGTCAAAACCTTGGAACCCAGATCCTGCTACAAGAAACAAGCAGAATACCAACTCAAAATGCAGAAATTGTGGAGGGCCTTTCCCACATTCAACATCATGTTTTGCCAAAGGGAAAATATGTTTAAATTGTAAAAAGCCGAACAACGTCGCAAATGTATGCCGATCAAAGAAGGCAGAGGTCAAACAAATCACAGAAGACAGCTCTGAGACTGAAGAGATCTTTACGCTCTGGTCATCAAAGAAGGTCCCAACAACATCATTGTTGATTAACAATCAGAACATCAGCTTCATTATAGATACAGGGGCATCAGTCAGTGTGATCACTGAGGCAACATACAATAATATGAAAAAGAAGCCACAACTGAAGCCAAGCTCCACAGCTATATATGGCTACAATGCGGTACAGAAGCTACCAGCGCTGGGTTGCTTTACCACAACTGCATCCCACAAAAAATATGCCACAAAAGCAATGTTCCATGTCGTCCAAAATCATGACTTCACCTGCAGCAACCTCCTCTTTGCCTCAACCTCGGAGACTCTGGGCATCATCTCGTTTGCCCACAGTATAAAAGTCCCACATGATATTTTCCATGGATTTGGGAAGTTAGAAGGCATTAACATAAAACTCCAAATTGACTATGACGTGCAGCCAAAAGCACAGGCACACAGAAGGATACCATATCACGTGAGGAAGGACGTAGAGAAGGAACTCAAACGTCTCGAAGAGCAAGACATTATTGAGGAAGTTGAAAGCTCTACTCCTTGGATGAGACCAATCGTCGTCGTCCATAAGAAATTAGTGGGCGTAAGGCTCTGCGTCGACATGAGGGAAGCAAATAAGGCAATAGAAAGGGAACGCCACCCTATGCCCACCATTGAAGACATGATCAACGATTTGAATGGCTCCACTGTCTTCAGTCGTATTGACCTACAACAAGCCTTCCACCAGCTGGAACTCAACAAAGAGAGCAGGTTCATCACAACTTTCTCCACACATGTCAGACCTCGACGATTCAAGCGTCTGATGTTTGGAGTAAACGCAGCTCCAGAAATTTTTCAGCATGCCCGGGTGAGGTTTTACGTGACATACCAGGCGTCACCCATTTTATCGACGACATCATTGTCCACGGCAAAACCAAAAGGGAAGATGACCACAGCCTAACTGAAACGCTGAATCGACTCCACCAAAGAGGCGCTAAGCTGAACAAGGACAGGTGTCTTTTTGGAGTAAATCAGCTTACATTACTTGGTCACACCTTTGGAAAACACGGCATTTACCCAGAACCTCAAAAGCAATCACAAACCCTACTCCACCAACTTCAGTATTGGAGTTAAGGTCTTTTCTGGGTATGACACAGTTCGTCTCACGTTACATTGAGTCATATGTCACAATCACAGAACCGCTTCGCAAACTGACGCGGAAATCCCAACCATGGAGATGGGGAAAAGCTGAAGGAGGCGCTTTCAAGAAACTGAAAGAGGCACTCACCAAGGTCGGAGTGATGGCATATTTCGACCCCAAGACACAAACAGACATACTGGTTGACGCATCACCATGCGGCCTTGGGGCTATGATAACTCAAAAAGGACGCGTTATTTGTTATGCAAGCCGAGCCCTCACATATGTCGAGTCCCGCTACAGCCAAACAGAAAGGGAGATGATGGCTGTCGTGTATGGAGTCGAGAAATTTCACGTCTATCTGTATGGTTTAACATTCACCGTGACAACAGATCACAAGCCACTCCTTGGTATCATAGGAAGCAGCAAGCCATGCTCTGCTCGCATAGACCGATGGAGATTGTGTCTCATGCCCTATGAGTTCAAACTCATATACAAGTCAGGTCGAGATGAAGCCAATCCCGCAATTACCTCTCTCGCTATCCATTCACACAACCAACGAAGGACAATGACGGAAAGAATTACATCCGCTACGTAACCAACACAGCAGTTCCTAATGATCTTACACTGGAGGAAGTCAGGGACGCCACCAGCCAAGACAGTCATCTACATGCTGTAATGACTGCTATAACTACCAGGAAATGGACTGCCAACCCCTTGTCAACATACAAAACATTAAAGGACGAACTCTCAGCACATGACAGTGTCATTTTGAGACATAATCGAATTGTCATTCCAGAGGTTTTACAAAAGCAAGTTGTCAAGCTCGCACATGCATCCCACCAGGGAGTGGTCAAAACAAAACAGCTCATTTGTGAGAAAGTCTGGTTTCCAGGAATCGACAAAATGGTCGAAGACCATCTAAAGGGTTGTCTACCTTGTCAAGCATCTGTCAACACTCCCAAAACAACGTGATCCTCTTCACATGTCACCACTTCCCAAACGCCCATGGGATGAACTCTCTGTAGGTTTTGCAGGTCCATTTCCAACTGGAGAACACCTTCTCATCGTTATCGATGATTATAGCAGATTTCCGGAAGTGGAGAGTGTAAAGTCAACCTCAGCGTGTTCATTGACTTCTAAGCTCAACCGGATCTTTGCCCGTTTCGGTACTCCAAGTGTCCTTAAATCAGACAATGGGTCTCCTTTTAACGGGGAAGAGTTTGCATCCTTCGCTAAGAAACTGGGGTTGCACCATCGTAAGATAACACCGTTGTGGCCTGAAACAAATGGTGAAGCAGAGAGATTCGTACGTTCGCTGAACTAGTTTATCATACTTGTGAAGCAGAAAGGTCAAACTGGAAGCAGGAGCTTCCAAATTTTCTCAGACAATACAGAGCTACACCTCATAGCTCTACTAAAATCTCCCCAGATGAAGCTCTTACTGGCAGAAAGATGAGGACTGCTCTACCTGAACTTGTCACAACCCAGAGAAGCAAAGAAGGGAATATGACCAACAATGATTTGTCTGCCAAAACAAAACAGAAGCGTGACGCTGATGCCAGAAGAAACAGTCGTCAACATCATCTTCAGTTAGGAAACGCGGTTCTTGTACAACAACCCAAACAGAACAAGCTGTCACCTCCCTATAATCCAGCACCTATATATCGTCAAAGATATAAAGGGGAGCATGGTGACTGCAGCCAATGGACATCATTCAATCACCAGAAATTCCTCCTTCTTCAAAGCTGTTTTACGCCAAGAAATTGAAGATCCACCTCTGCACGACATAACGGACGATGACATCAGGTTCGAAACCGGCCAATCTGACAACCATTGTGACGAACCACAAAGTCAACCATCTCAAGATCAAGTCTTGCAAGCCTCAACTAAGCCAACCCATGTGCTCTATCCAGCAGGGTTGCAGGTCGAGCGACCATGCTCACCGGCAGTGGACGAGGTCCCATCCTCTCCGCCACCATCACGTTTACAGGCTCACAGCCAGACAAATGATCATCCACACACTGTAACTAGAAGCGGCCGTGTTGTTATTCCGCCCAACAAATATACTTGCTAGGCATGATTTATAACGGGCTAGTGCAGCGGTTCGCAACCTTCAGACACATACACTAATTTTGGATACACCAAATTATCGTAAGCTCATAAGGAGCTACTAGAGCTTCCAAACAAAAGTTTGGGACTACAAGTTAGTTTTCTTTTATCTGTTCGTATTTCCTTCAATTTACATTTACACTCATCAAAGAGAACTGATATGATGAACTCTTTCCCAGAGGTCTCAAGCCAAGATTCCAAGTCACTTCAGATAATTTAAGTTAAAAAAAAAGGAGAAAATCCCTCCCTATTCTTTCTCTATTTCCATTTTATCTTAAGTTGGAGAGGGATGTAATGTCCATTTTAAATGTTAAGCCATTCTGGCATAATCAATCCTGCTATATCACGACCTAACGGGAAATAAACACTTGCATACCAAGATCGCTGTTTCCATGTTGTCTCTCATTGAACTCTAGTTAATACCCACAACTTAGACATTATAGGAGGGGGAGCAGGAGGAAAAGGTCGAGGTAGGAGAGGAAGGGGAGGCAAAGAAGACAGATTTTGAGCTGAATAAAACCATTACTACTTACAAGCCGTAAGAGTCGGTGCGGGTGACGTGCAGTTCTTGTCAAGGCAACACACTTTTTCCGATTCAATCCATTCCTTTGTTATCTTGAATCGAACGTAATATGTCACATGTTGTGCACATCTTATGTCAACTTTGAGTAATTTTATGTCTTCACATAAGGAAAGAGACGAAACGAAAGTATAAACAATTGTTAACAATAGCCAGAGGTATTACTAGGCTCTTCTTCAATTTTGCAAAATGCTGTTGTATTCTTCTTTGATGCTATTTTTTGTTGTGCTTTGTTGAGGATATTATTACTCTAACCCAGTAGAGATTATTTTTAGATTGGAAACCCAAAGGTAAAAACTTGATCAAATCTCGATTACTGTCATGCGTCTCGCACTCTAATTTAGCCTTCATGAAACAAATGTATTTCTTTCAAACGGTTTTTCTTTTGGTCATTTACTATTACGCTTTAGGTCATTCTTGAAATGAACACTCTTTTGTAATTGGGGGCCATTCCACCTTATTTGGATTAACAAAGGCATATCTGCATGTCTGTTTACCTGTGCTAGTAATTTAACGAGCGAAAATGCACGCACCTTGTTTGGAAAGGTAATTAATGCAACATCAAGGTAACGGTATTTAAATACGAAGTATAAAACTTAATCTTTTAAATCTGATTAAAATTTGCACATAGATATGTGGTATGGATAATAGACTTTGGAATAATCAACATAAAAATATAATCTAAAATCTGAGATAACAGAGAGTAGCCGTAAGTAGTTTTGGAATATCTTTGTCCTATTTCTAGACTTAAGTAAGACCCCAATACAATTGATTGCTGTGAAATCAATCTAGATATTTAGATTTGGCCTTGTTTACTTGATTTTTTGGTCAGATTTTGAGTGAGCCTTGGTTAGGCCTAATTTAGTTTATCAGTACTGTTTTGTTTTTGCTTTAATAACAGTTTTAAATCTATGAATTTCTAGAAGTTCTCGAACAAGTGAGTACATTGTTTAGAGCAAGTTGTTAGGTTGTATCCTGTTGACAAGATAAGCGTAATATGTCTATGTCTTACGGAAAGAATACATGAGAGTCTTTGATTACTTAATATTTGAAAATAACCTTAATTACAGAATACGGTAGTTTTAGTTTGGAATGAATCGTTTGTGTTATATTGACTAATTAGAATGAATTAGAAATTGCATTACTAGTATTTCCTAGAAGCTGTGGCCGCTGGGTTTAGAAGAAATCGCTGTGACATTGTTAAGGAGCTTGCAGATTTCGCTGAGAGATAGATCACCGATGTTAGTGAGCTTATACAACTTAAATAATTGTAAAAATTGAATTCCTTCTCTGAAGTTGCTCTCAATTAAAATAATTAAATTTGTATTTAATTTTCGGAAAGACTTTAAGTGACATCTGTTCTTTAGTCTAATTTTAAAAATTCACTATCACATGCAGTGTTCAGCCAGATTTCTAAACTTAATGTCACAAACCCATTCGTGGCAGACCCAAAAGCATGGCGATCTAGCAAAGATGAATTAAATAGATCCAAGCTGTAAGAAATGAACTTACCTCAACAAAAAGAAAGTAACAGACCTGAGAATTTTACCTTTGATTTTACCATCTTTGATGATGCCCTCGTCTGTACAATTTTTTTAGTTGCTTACCAACTTCAATTAACGATAGTTTGAAATTGGAAGAAAATTATGAAGGGTGTGTTTACGTTTTTGACACATCACAAATTTGACACCTTTCGTTATCTTTTTTCTCTCACCGCCTTCTCCATCTTACACATTTATAATAAAGCGCCCTTTTTTCATTCGACCATCAACTGCATTAGAGAGCTCGAATTGAGAAACTGGCCCCAAATTTGCTGTGATTTTGATTTAAATTAATTAGCCCGGGACGTGTAGAGACTAAACTTTTGTAGTGTCTTCGATATTTTGCTTTTGTTGCTGAAAGTGTCATAAACTTTTGAACGTTACTTACTTGGCCACTTTTTGGTAACAGAATATTGCATGTTATTCCCTGCTGTTGTCCCGTTACTGTAGTATATAACCTCTTGGCTTGAGTTGCTTGAAAGCTTTAGGGCCAGACGTTTACCTATAGGCACTCGCCCTTTGCATGTCACGGTTATCATGTCCCCAAAGTAAAGATTGTGTACTGGATTTACTGAAATGCCGTCTATGCTCTCTACAGCAGCTGTTATTGAGAAAAAACGACAAAATAATTTCAAAACTATCGGTCGGTAGAAAGATTTGAAAAACGAATAAATAAGTTAATGATTCATACACGAATCATCATCGCTCTTCGCCAGTGATCATTTGGCCAAAAGTTTTGATCCACTGTTTTCTATTTGCTGGTCATAATGATATCTTTGAAAATTATCACAAATAATAATAAGTAGGCAATACTAACTGAAATGTGTACCATCAAACATGTACAAAGTTTCAAATATGAGACTGCATACTGCCCAAGAATTTACTGAAATACTCTATGTATAAAAAAAAATTCATCAAACAGTATTCACCACTAACACAATATGCGTATGGCATCTTTAGTTAAGCCTTCCTCTAAAATATATTCTACTTTTGCTGGCCTTTCTAGAACATACATTGGCGATCACAGTCCACAGATAAACTTGTTTTTAGTTAACCTTATAAGGCTGTTGTTGCTACCATTCCCTTGAGCTAATGAAATTAAACTCTCACCAAAAACTAATATCTGTCTGCCTCCACTGCGTTTGCCTTAAATACTTTTCAGTATATGCTTAGTGTTATAAATCATTGCGTCGGCAAATGATTCCTAGAAGCGTATTTGCCTTCGTAATAAGGTTTTAATGAACGAATGCTCAAGTTAAGCGTTCATGACGTTCTCTAAGGTTAAGCTGAAGAATATAATGACTGTTAAAAGCAAAGCAAATGGCTGGTATAAACAGTATAAACCCTTTTCATATTGATTCTCAGTCAATTCATGGATCATGTGAATGAAATACAACTCCTATTTCCCTGCCAGATATAACCATTGCAAAGCTTTTGGGGCTGAAAAAAAAAAACTAAGATAGGATTCAAGGGGGTGAATATGTATGAATGTCTGCCATGGGCTATGGCTGACGATTTGTTTAATACAGATATTAAAAAATTGGAAAAAAAGAAATATCTGCTTATGAATTAAATCAATTACCCTTTACAATCTTATGACTACAGGTTTAAATAAGATATTAAGACAATGCTTCAAAATGTACATATTAATTGGCCAGGAAAAATCATGCATAATTATCTGGCAAGTTGCGGAGTTTTTTCATGTTGCAAGACACACACATTCACATGTATATATATATATATATATATATATATATATATATATATATATATATATATAATATATATATATATATATATAAAATATATGTGTGTGTATTTATGTATATTTATATTTATTCTCTGTATATACATATATATATATATATATATATATATATATATAATATATATACAGAGAATAAATATATATACATATATACAAAATACACACAGAGAGAAAGAGCGAGAGAAAGAGAGAGAGAGAGAAAGAGAGAGAGAGAGAGAGAGCTAGAGATAGAGACAGAAAGAGAGAGTGGTGAAGCCTAAGCAGAGAAAACGAGAAGTGCGAGAGAAATGCAGTTGCAAATTATGGGTATTGTAAAATTTACTTTTAAACAAAAGTTTATATTACAGGAATAGGATTTTTATTTCGACTTACGCGGAATGTTGTAAAGAAACATCTTGAATTGTTCTTCCTGTGGATATGGTGGCACTAATGAGATCTTGACTGCATGCGATGTGGGGTTTTCTTTACAACATTGCCAAGCTTTTTCCCTAAGCGCCGCCGGTATGTACAGCTTTCTAATTCAAGATAATTTGCCCTTCCAATGTCCATCTAAAAACTATTGTTCTTCTCGTTGCTGACAGCTGATTCTCCGCGCTGATAATGTAAGGCCGCATAAATCGCCAGTATTGCCTTACTTTATCCACCTGCCCTCGACCCAACCTTAGGACTTCCAACAGTGGAAGTGGCATGTATACTGAACCTCGACCTACCCTTAACACAATACAGGAATGATTAGAAAGACGTGCATCACGAAGATAATCTGCATTCCATTCTATATCGACTAACAAAGATATCAGGAATTAAATGTACACTCTGCCATCGATGAGTAGTACACTGGCTGTAGGAATTTTACTCTGTCATCGACTAAGAGTGCACCAAGATTGGAATTTTCACTATGCCATCGATGAGCAGTACACTGGGTGTAGGATTTTCAATCTGCCATCGACTAAAAGTGCATCAGGAAAGTAATTTTTACTCCGGGATCAACTAACAGTACATCAGGAATAGAATGTACACTCTGATATTGATTAACAGTATACTAGGAGTGGAATTTGTACCAGTTTAACAAAAAGAAGAGAGCATGAAGGAAAAGATTAGAGTAGTAGTAAAAGAGGTCTTGCGAATCGCGAGTACGTCCTTTCAAGTTTGCTGAATAACTGACCACGTGTAAGACAGCTGGAAAAAGAGCTAATATTTAAAAATAAATTTTCAGTCATTTTCGATGATTTTATTTTTGAAGTAAGTAAAAATTAGTAACAGTAATCTTCTTTTTCTTACACAAATAAATACTTACACATAGGCAGTTCACATAAAAATCTAAATCTTTTGGAGCAGTAATAATCATCCCACAAGCCATTCTCCCGAATGAGTACACAATCTTGGTTGTGGAAGGCATTGTTCGGTTGCCCTCTCACCCAGTTGAAAAAACCCTTCGAGGAAAAAACAAGTGTACATTGAAAAACAAAACAAAACAAAACAGGTAAAAAAAAAGTTAAGAAGTCATAAGAACTGCAAGTTGACTGGCGACATAAGTACTTCTGCTCATCTTTTACCATTACAACTAATTATACAACCACACATTATCATCAGGTGCTTTGCCTGGAACAGATATCGGCCAACCTATTCTAAGTTAACCTTATAAATTTGATATTGGTACCCTTGCCTATTGCCAATGACTTAAGATTTTCAATGAAAGATATTCTCAGTCTACCTTTACTGCGTTTGCTTTCAATCTTTACAGTGACTGTTAAGTGTTCTAAACCTTTTTTTTTTTTTTGGCAAATATGGCCTAAAAACAGTAGTTGTCTCTGTCTTATGCTTTTAATCAATGATCGCTAGAGATTAGCCTCTTTCAGAATCTATTCATTTGACTTCTTTTCTGTCCATGATATCCTCACCGTTCTTTTGATAAACCACATCTCTACTGCTTCTAGTTTTTTTTTTTTTTCTATTTCTTTGTTTATTGTTGAACGCTAAGAACCATATCAAGGTACTGACCATGCATGTTTTAATTACTCTTACTTTGATTTTTATACTTATGTTTACATTTTCCAGTATTGGATTCACTTTTTGGAATGCATCTTTCGCCATGGCTATTCTTTTACTTATTTCACTTGTGCATCTGCCATCTGATGTTATCAGGTAACCTGGATATTTGATTTTGTGTAACTTGCTTAATTTGTTTGCCTTTGCTAACGAGATTCCACTTTGGGTTAGGGGATTTCTCAGAGTTGACCATACATTCCGTTTTCTTTACGTTCAAAGACAGGCCCATTCTTTCTCCCACAAAAACTACAATACCTAGAAGGTTTTGGAGTTGTTGGTCAGATTCTGCTTTAGTGTATCAACTGCATCCCTGAGATTATTTAGATGCTCTCCATTTATTTTTACGCCTGAATTACCATCAATATTCCTAAAGATTAATTCACTATATAGGGTAAACAGGTCAGGAGACAATACACATTCCTGCCTCAAACTTCCTTTCATGCATTTGAAAGCACTGTGATTTCCCTCAATTCTTAGAGATGCAGTCTGAACACAAAATATACTTCTAATTACTCTCAGATCTTTGCGATCAATTTTCGATTTTCAAACCACTGAAACAAGATAACAAACACAAGACGACTACTACTACTA
>BLXT01006157.1:4345-19130 GCA_019648995.1 Plakobranchus ocellatus
TTTCATGCCGAATATACAGATCAAGTTGGTCAATGGAAACCTGTTAACGTCAGTGTCTGAGTGTGGCCGTTCATCAATGAGTGAATGATTCTCACATTAATCAGCAACATTGAAAGTGGTCCGAAATATGTTTCTGATCTCTCATAATAACAAACAAAAAAGTTGGGTTTTTATGGGAGGGCTGTGCAAACTTGTTCACAGATCAAAGGCCTGAAGTTGTGCTTCCATTCATAACATTCATATGATAGAGGCCTGTTCTTATGTTGTAAAATGTTTCAGAAAAATTTTAAAAATAATAATTTAAAAACAAGTGGAAGGTACTTTTCTTACTTGGGGAAGGTCAATCTTTTTGCCTTGATTCTCAGGGACATCGTGATTGCTGCAGTTGATTGCACGTGTATCCTGTCATTTTCAAAGCGGGGCTCTAGTGATGTATGACGTTCAGTTGCTCACGCTGGACTTTCAAGTTGGCAGCTGCTTGCTTCACACAAGTAAACACTGCGAGCAGCAGAACGCTTTTCCCCATCTTTTTACCCTCTATGGAAAAAACAGATCCTGTAAATTACCCCAAACAGCGCTCTTTCATGTTGCCAAAATTTTTAGAAAAACACGTAGGAAGCATTGGCTTAAATCAAGTTTATCAATTTTTAGCTGCTTCTTTTGTTGAACGCAATAATAATTTATCCATGCATGCTATAACAGATCTTTGAAGATAGACATTATAACCTCTTATTGCCTCTTGGTATTATTTGAGTACATGCCACTCATGCCACTTGCACACAGACGTAAAATCCCTCTCACAAATCTTTGTCAAGAAATATTGATTTTATAATATTAGTGGAATTTGGGTCGTGTTAAATAAACAACTGCAACACATGGCCAACATTTTCTAAACTTGCAATAAAAACTATAGCATAAATATCCAACAAGATAGCCACTGTGATTTTCATCTATGATCATGAAATTAAACAGTGGCTGTTTTTTCTGTTCACACAATAGTCCTATCTAAAGCTACAGCAGTCAAGTATTCTTCAAACATAGACTTCATTTGTGCATTTAGTCAAAATACATTCGATATATATATGCATTGCCACCATTCCCCTCAGTGCAAATGTCTACTGATTTTTTTTCATCACATCAAGACAACAACCAAGCCATGCTTTCCTCTAAAATGTACATCATAAGAATTTGTTGACATTACTGTTGAGTATTCCTTGGTACATTTTGTTGATCTGGCCCCACAAGAGATGGTTGACTTTTTATTTCCTCCTGATGGCTTGTGTCAATCTGTCTGGAGGCTGAAAAGTTTGAAAAAAAGAAAATCAGTTAAAACCATTTTTTGAATTGGTTGTTATGTCAAACATTCTGTGAGAAAGAAAGCTACATGTGTATTTCTCATGAAGGTCCTCTTAGTACCATTAGTATAGTCAAATATACAATTGAAAAAAAAAATGACCAATATTTAGATATAACCCATCTTGCTAAAATGCTTTTCATTTTATCAAAGACATGCAAGGTGAGTCTTATAATGAAATCCATTACAAATACAAGATTCCTCCCAGATAATGCTTGTCATTAAAAAATGCATTGATCTTTTACTTTGTTGTGCTACAATTCAGCTGAATCTGTTGCAGTCAATTTAAAAATTAGCTGGCTTTATTTGTCAAGGTCACATTACATACATGTATTTCTGTGGTGAAGCAAAATATTTTCTTCTCTCATAAACAAGAAAAACTAAGGGAAATCACTTCAATAGATGCTTGACAAGAGTTTGAAGTATAAAAAGATTGAGGCTTCTCAACTTGCAATATTCCTCAGAACCTTTGATTTATTTCTTTTTTTTTTTTTAACGTAATGATTTTTTAAATTTCACAAAAAAAATCAGGCAATTTTGAATGAGTTAATAGAACAAATTCTTGCCCAACATCAAATTTTGTTGGGAGCTCTCAATTTTTTTCCCTTTATTTTACATTAGCAATGGTTGATGCCTATCTTGCAATAAAACAGGGACTTGAAAATCAACAGCACTAAAGGGTAAACTGCCTCAGCCAAAAAGCAAAGAGAATCATCAAAGTTAAGTCTATATTACACTTCTTCTAATCTGCTTGCTTTATATTAAATCCACTCTGAAATGTTGAGATCTACAGTTGTGAGTTGATTTAAGTTTAAAAAACTAATAAAATAAATGAGACTTACTAATAATTTAAATAAAATATATGTAAATAACGGCACAATATACAATCCTTTTCATAGGGATACTCTTGACATTGTGGGACCATTTGCCCAATGAGTGCAGAAAACTTTACGGTATACTGAAAACCATTTTACCATAACAAAGCAACACAGAAATTAAAATAACCAATACTGTACACTTTAAATCCACCTGCTCTTACTGTGTTTTATTAACCACTAACATCTGGCTAAGAGTACTTGTTAGTGTTACAGTCTCTTTCCTTAGAGTTGGTGGTAACTTCATGTACTCTAAAGGAAGCCCTGTAGATTGATTTGGGTTCGATATCCTCCTGAGCATTATTATTCCTCCTCTACGTTTGAAGGCCTTTTGTGCATCTTATTTTCAGCATGTTCTCCAAACACTTCCCATTAATAGGATGCTCCAGCTTTTCAAGAGATCCTAATGTACTTGGTAAGTCCATGCTCTGTTGCCAAACTTGACAGCAGGAGCATTATGGACAGGACAATCCTGTTTGTGGGAACAATAGGCAGAGGAAGAGCACGTTCAACATTAAGATCAAATAAAAGAGTTATTTGATGCTTATCAGCATCATCATCAGGTAGGCTACCTTGTCTGGAACACACATTGGCGATCATGCTTCTCCACTCACACCCATTCTCAGCTAACCTCATAAAGTAGTTATTGCTACCCTTGCCTATTGTCCATGACTTGAGACTTTCAATAAAAGTTATTGATGCTTACACAACATGCAAAACAAAGGAGCATTTTTTATGTTTTCTTAAGTTTCACATCATTTTTCTGTTGAATACAAAAATGAAGTGCTTCAGAAGGAATGCGACATGATCTGTTTAAGAGCCATGTTAGTCTTGAGAACTTCTATTCCTTTTTTTTTTCAATTTTACCTTCCGTGTAGTGAGATAACATGATCCTTGTTATTCTTGGTTTCAATAAAAAGTGTTTATTTATGGAAGACAATTTCCATTTAAATCAAGTTTTATCTCTACATAATATAGATTATTAGTGTTAAGACATTTTCTAGCTCTAGACCTTGCTCCTCATCTCACTTATCTAGAGGTAAATTAGTCATGAGTCTGTGGCAGCTTAGTAATAAATCTAAAACTTATCCCAAACTAGGCAAGAATCCCAAATGTGCAACGAGAAAAACAAATTTTACGAAAGCTTGACAGTTGCATGAAAACAAAACACAATTTCTTAAGACCACAATGGTGTTCTATTTCTAAATTAACTGCTGAATTGAAGCTGATTGATTTTAAAACTAAAAATGCCATAATCCAACAAGGTGATCAGAGGTGACAAACTTTTATAAAAATTTGAACAGCTATCTTTATTTTTGGACAAAATTATTTGCAAGGGTTGATTTTTTTTTTTTTAAGTTGTCAACAGTTGACTTAAATTGTCATCATTTCATCGTTATTATTTGAAATCACTAAGTGTGCATAATCGGAAATCTTTCTCCAATCTAGATATTTATATCTAGTTATTTTTGCTTTCATTCTTTGCACTATGATTGATAGTAACATGTAAATTAACATAATATTTCAAACATCCAATGAGCCACGGTGAAACTAAATAGGGCACATTTTAAAGGATGAATCTGAATCGTGTTTTTAACTGAGAAAACAAATTCACTGAGCATCAAAAAAAAAAAGAAAGTAAAAAGGGAAGCATACTAAAAAGCACTCTCTAGATTCTAGATCTAGACCCAAACTCACGTAGGCCAGGCTCCTTTAGATCTGTATAACAATTAAGGTTTTTAAATTAAATACAAGTTGGCCATTGCAAATTTCGTTGTAAGGAGAAATAATTCTTTTATAGTATGCCGGACACTGGTGGATGAGTGCAGTCCCTATCAGTTGTCCACCTAAAGTAGAAAGCCATTTCGATTATTTGACGCCAATGGTTGTACAAACTATTATTATTCCGATATGTCTTTTTATGATATAATACTTTTCTCCAACCAGCTGGCTCCGTTTCTACGGAAATTTGAAACATTTTTATTCTCACATCATCAGCTACTGAAGAAAAGAAGAGGCAAAATTGAGATCTAGACACTGGTGGCACTTGTTGCCCACCCGCTGACGTCAAATAATCGAAGAGGCCGACTACTTCAGGTAGGGACCTTAGTTCTCCACCAGTGCCGTATGCTGTTTGGAAGAGTCTCTACTGATGAACTTTTTCAACAATAATCTGAAGTCAATTTGTGCCCGAGTTGAATATATTACCATTCATAGTGATGCTGCTCATTCCACTCAGCACAGAATGAACCGCAGGCTCTTCGGATTTCAGTCAATTTTTCACTCCTTCAACAACCGTCATAGGCAACTTTTACTTTCATTTTCAAACTAAAAAGAATGAGGAATGAGGAAACCTTACAGATAAAATGGGAAATTTATAATTGTGTATTCTTCATAAAAGACAAAACAAATTTCATCTTGCTATTTTCCTAAGATTTTCCGTTGTTTTATAACCCTTGATCATTAAAATAACCCTTGTACAGATTTTTTGTTGATTAAGGATTTTTTTTTGTAAGTTTGTTTTACTCAAAGATTCTAGCAAAGATTTTGTTTTTAGATATATACAATATGGCCGTCTAGCAACTTGTAAACAAATTTGTAGTTCACACATCTCCGCAGGTTCAAAATATAACAATTTGCTCAGAATCAATGTGTATCACATATGTACGTTGAGTGTCGCTAGCCTATAATATTTTAGGAAGAGTACGAAATATCACACAAAACACAAGATGGGCTCTGCAAAACAACAAGCATCAATTTCACGTGTCATGAATATTCTTCAGGAATGGGATAAGGGGGCCAAATCAGTGCGACGAAAGATCTTAGTGGATTTTATCGAGCAAAATCAAAACAAAACTGGACCTGAACTTGAACAGGAATTTGCTCAAGCTGCAAGCTTGTTTCTAACAAGACTTACTGCTTGGCTTCGATTGTCGTATCCTTTTTTTTTTGTAATTTTTATACATGAGCATGCTCTTGTTTAATAATTTATTAATTTTTCCAACCAATGTTCCAGCTCTTAGTGATGGACATGAACAGGAGACCCAAAATATTGGTCGCTCTAAATGGATTGATTAATCGTACAATGAGGAACAATTAAAGAAATAGTTTTATATATTTTAGATAGGCAAGATTGAGAAATGATTCTTTTTTTTCTAAATGGCATCACAAATTTATTTTTTTTTGGAAGAGTATTAGTCCTCGAATATATATATATATATATATATATATATATATATATAAGTAGGCCTATGCATATAGAAGAAAGAGGGCAAAAAAGGGATCAAGACAGAAGGCAAAGAGGAACAAACTTGTAAAATTTGTTGAAAGAAAGCAGGCAGAGGAGGATTGAGACAGAGCGAAACATATTAACTCATGTGGGACCTATGCCAATATGTTAGCGCTGATAGGTCCCTCTCTTCTTGTTTCTTGGGCATGAATTCCGTCCACATCACCAAAAAAATCTGTCTTGAAAGAGTTGAAAAGACAGATTCAGAGAAAGAAGTAAGGGTCAAATAAGATGAGAGAGATAAAGTGAGTTTAAATGAGAGAGAGTGTGTGTTGAATCACTCATTTCTGATGCCCTGCTTGCCTTACCACTCACTTCTGAATTTACTTTAGTGATACAGTTCATTGCACATGACTGATTTTAAATCTAACATGAACTACTAAAGAGGTCAACGTTATATTCGTGGGTATGCAGCATAGGCACGTTGAGGATGAATACACTTCCTTTTTATGTTTTTTTTTTTTTAAATAACAAGATAAACCTGCCCTATAGTTGTTTTTTTTTAAATTTTATTTATCTAAAGAAGAATTGTTGCTATGTTTTGGAGCTATAAAATCAACATTAGTAGGTTTAAATTTTCAGAGCCAGTAATAGCTCAGTCAGCAAGATGACAATATTAATCCTCAGGCAAAATGCAATGAGTTTAGAAGTTTCGCTGTCTCCACCCAAGTGAATAATTAGGTTTCTTAAGTCTTAGAACAGCTGGTTTCTTAAAAGCTTTTAGATTTTCCCCATTTTAAAAAAAATCAAAAGCTTTTAGATTTTCCCCATTTTAAAAAAAATCAATGGTATATGATGTGTATTTTTACTTCACATAAATAAAAGAAGTCTAAATAAAATCTTTCAAGTTATAATTAGTCCATTAGTTTCCATTTACTCAAGACACCCAAGAATCGTGTAGGTAGGGTGCTGCTTCAACTGGTTGAAAGATTGTTCTGAGAAGTTTAACTTTCATTTCTCAATAATGAATTTTATCAAATTTTGCTCAAAACCACCTTAACTTGACAAGTTATATGACAGGCAATTGCTTAAGTGAGTTGCTTCAGTCAATCACAATCTTCTTATCAGCCTCAAGCGGGTAATGTATTTTTTTAAAAAATTTTTGAGTGTTTTGAATGTCATACTTAGTGTTAGTCAAAGATCTCATTTGAAAAAAAATAATTCACGTATCTTTTTTTTTTCAGTTCATTTTTTTAAATTCTTTCAATATTGCATTGAATAAGAGTATTTTTTCTAAAAGTGTTTTTTTTTTTTTTTTTTTTTACCATATTTTCAATTTCTCATCTAAGTCTTATTCTTTAATTCCTATCAATCATTATGACTGCTTTTTTTTGGCTTTTATCTTTTTTTTATCCTTTTCTTGTGAATTTTTTTATTTTTTTAGAGTCCTCTGCCTCCCCTTATAAAAAGCTCATTGTTTTTTTGCTTTTCCTTGTATTTATTTATTATTTTTTTTTTTTATTATTATTATTAAGTGCCAAATAAATAGTCATTCATTTAAATTGACATAGAAATCAAAAGAAAATGCTGCAAAAAAATGGGTTATCTTCAAATCATGTAAATATAGACCTTTTATGTCTTTTTTTGGTGTTATTGACTGAAGAGATCTTTGAATGTATTTTTCAGGCATAAATTCATGACAGAGTTTATGGAGGTGGGTGGAACTCTTACACTACTGGAAATTATTGGTCTCAAGCAAGCGAAAGAACATGACAAGGCAGAAGCTTTGAAATGCCTGCACCATATTGCCAATGCCGGACGAAAATATAAAGAGCTTATTTGTGAAAGCTATGGTATAGAATATGAATTTAATTGCCTAAAAGCCAGTTTTAATTTTTTTTCTTTTTTAGTTGCTGATATTCGAATGGCCCTGTTGGTTTTGTAACTGATGTTCCAGTAGTCTTGTTGATTGATTTATATCTTTGTCAAATATTTTAAGATTTTGTGCAAAGCTAAGTCGTTACACATTAATCTAGCTTTTACAGATCAACATACATTTTTGACTGAACAAAACTTTTGGATTCTTTGTTGTTTTTCTTAGTTGCTACACTGTAATCTCTTATTGAATTATTTATGTACCAACAGTAAATCTCCTTGAAATCATGTGAAGAAAATTTGTTGTGAAGCAATTTTTCATAGTAGTCTTTGAGACGGCATGAATAAGTCAGAGGATTTTTAATCATTGAAATTGCCTGATTATTTTTTCGTTGTGAGCTTTTCAATTCTTATAATTGGATCAAGTTTAATTCTAAGATTTTCAGCCAAGGGCTACAACTCTAAGCTAATACATTAGGCTTTTGAATATTTTAAAAAAGCATGGAAAAGAAACAAAAAAGTGTACATTTCGTATTTCTCTAAAGTTTTATATTTGACATTTGGAGTGGTATCAAAACATAAGCTGATATGAACTGGAGAGTTATTGTGTAACTCTTTCTAAAAATAGATTTCAAAAAAAGGCCTATAAGTATTATCATTTTTTAAAATATTGCTTATCAGTTAATATAGAAATCTGACTTTGAGTTTTCTGTCGCAAATTGTTGTCTTTTATTGATCTATTATTCACCAATATTTTCTACCTCTTTTTCTTTTTTACCTTAATGCAGGCATACGAGCAGTTGCCGAGTGCTTGGCTAAGTCTAAAGGGGAAGAAACTCAGGATGCTTGTAAAAATCTGCTGCTCATGCTTGCTCAAGGAAACCCTAAATTCCAAAACCAGGTGCAGATTATATTTCCAATAAATATGAATACTAAGCAAGAAAACAATTTGAGTGTCGAGTATCTGTAATTATTGACTACTGAAAACTAATTATTTAAAGAGTTTTTTTTGTTTTGTTTTTCTCTTTTGTATGAGAAGTACATCATAAATGTGTTCTTGTTTGAATGCCTGCTACTTCAAGCAAATGTCTAAGCTGACTGTCTCAATTTTTTACCCTGTGATATTTTAAAACAAACATATTGGAACGGAATGGAATCTCACTCTTTTATTTCTCATTTTTCAGTTACATCTTTTTAGTAAGCATTGCCATATTTACAGGTTTGTCTGATTATCTCTTCACCTCCAGGTATACAAGGGATTGATCGCTCTACTGCCTTGCAGTTCTCCAAAAGCCCAGCAGATGGCGTGCAATGCACTGAGGGTTGTGCAGCCGATTGTTGGCTCTGCCAACGCAACCATCATTGATCCACTTCTCAATTTGCTTCGTACGCTGCATCTTGAGGTGCAGTTTGAAGGTATACAGACAGCATTAAAATGTATGTAATGGACCAAAAAATCAGACATTTTTAAACAAAAACTTGTGTAAAAAAATATTACTGCAGTCATGCTTATATAGCTTTGTTGGATGGGATCTCTATGTCCCTTCAAAGTGTGTGTCCAAAAAGGCACCAATGGCTTTCAATAATATGACTGGATAGTTATCTTTCTTTGCACATTTAATATAAGGACTGGTTGGAAATCGTTGTTGGATGATGTATGTTTAGAACTTTTGCAGTTGTTTTCTGTGGAATGCATCTAGTTTGTTCATTTTGGCTTGAGTTATTGCCCATATTCCACAGTTATATGTCAGTATAGGTTTTACGAGTGCATTGCATAGTATGATTTTGGTGTTTGTTTTTATTTTATCTCTGCATATCCACACAGTCTTCAGTTTATTTAGCGCGATGTTGTATAGTTGTTTTCTTCTTTCCATGTACTCTGGATCGCCTATGAGAGACACAACTTTTTTTGTTTTCCATTGTGTCTCGTCTCTCTCAGTTTTGTTAGCTCTGTTTGGATCCAATGAAGTTGACATCATCTGCCTATGCAATTTCCCATGGTATCATTTCTTGTAAAAGTGATCTGGGATTCCCAATGACCTTTCTGGCTTCTTTAAAGGCATGTTCTAGGTATATTGTGAGTAGGACTGGACTTAATCCATTGCTCTGTTGTGTGTCTAAATTGATGATAAAGAATACTTGTATGTGAGCTTTATTTATTTTTGTATTGATTTGAGTTTTGCTAAGAAGAAACTGAATTGGTTATAGTTTGTCAAGAATTTTCAACAGGGTTTCTCTGCTGGTTGTCTCAAAAGCTACAGTCATTTCAATACCAGTGAATTTTGTTGAAATGTTCTCTATGTTTGTTTTTGCTGCTAGCCATTTGTGGGTTCATACTACATCAGATGTACTTTGTTCAGGTCGAAAATTGCTTTGGCTGTGAGCTAGGCATTGTTCAACGTTCGGTCTTATCCTATCTAGCATTATTAAGGACAGTGTTTTTCTAATGGTATGGTCTTAAATTGTTTTGTGGTTCTTTGCTTTTACTGGGTTTTTGTATTGCTATAAGCACTTCTAAATTAATATCAAGCTCTTCGTATGTTTCAAAGGCGGTGTTGAGTATTTATTTTGAGCAATTGATAGCAGGTAATGAGATATGGAAATTCACGATTTTGTGATATCATAAAAAAAAGCTAAATCAGTTTTACCATGCAGAGGAAATTTGTCATTTTTTTTGACAGAAGGCAAACAAGAATTTGACCGTGCACAACAATATTTCCTGTATCAAAGTACACCTAGATTAATTCATTTAGTGTGGTATGATATACCCTCTAATAGTAGCATGCAATTTAGTGTTTCCTCATGAATGAATTAAAGTAATGAAGGTTAAGCTATCTATATAAATTGAAAACAGTTGAGTAGTTGCAGTGATAAATGCCCAGTTTTTGATGAGCCTTTACCAGTTGATATAATCTTCAGATTTGTTCCTCATTTGAATTTTGTGTGCTTCATTTTTTGCATTTTATATTCATCAAAGTTAATATCAAAGGTAGGCTTGTCTACTCTCTGTATAATAACCTTTTTTTTTCTTCTTGACAGCCATTGAGCTGATCAAAGACTTGATGGACTATGAGGTTGCAGATTCACTTCTGTCTGGACTAGTTGCCTTGCTTCGTCCAGCCTTGGAGGATGTGCTGGCCAGAAATGAGCAGAAAGGTAGGTCAGCGTTAGAAATGAATATTGCTCACAAAACTATTACATGATATACGACAGACCTGTAAATAATCTCCACACGTTAACTTGCATTCTTTTATTTTCAATTGTATTGGTTCTGCTAAGATTGATACCTGAAGCAACTAAAGCTTTGTAATCGTTTTTCTTTTGTTAGGGCAGGAATAGTTTAAATACCTGTAATAAATGGTGTGTGGCAATTTTTTTTTTTTTTGCCATATGAAGTGTATTTGCATTTTTGTTTAAATCTTTTAAGAAAATATATCACCATCCTATGCCTCTGGACATTTCACCTTAAGTCCATAAAGATCTTGTGAAAATGCAAAAAGAAAAAGAAAATAAAGAAAAGAGCATATCACCAACCTACTAGATTCACAAGACCAATTGTGCCTTGACATTGCAAACCAGCCAACTCATGGAATAAGCTGGATTTTTTTAAATAGAAGTAAGGCTATCCTTATTGCACATGTGAGTTAGGCCTGTGGTGCTTGTTTGACCTGGATCTAGCATTGATGTGACCGGTTTGTGCACATTCAAGTGCCCTTTAGCGCTGCAGTACATTAATGCAACTAGGAATGAGCGATGTCTGGGTTGTATTCTGACTCTGATCAGGTTTGGAAGATGATAGCTTTTTGCTTTTTGTTTTCACCTTCTGTAAAATCAGTGATGAGGCACTTGTCCAGTTTGTGCCTGACACCATTCATATAGAGAAAACAGAAACTCATAATGACCTATAGAAAAATAAAATCAACTATTCATGCAATCTTTACTTTTAAAATCAACTCATCATACTGTAGATGAAGAGATATAGATTAAAATCAGACAAAATAATAAAAAAATAATATTTACGATTTGTGTGTCATAATTAGAAACTTGTATTTATTTTAAGCAGAATTAAATTTGTTTTATCTTATTTTAATACCCGGTAAAAAAATAAATTGGAAATCGCATATTTTGAAAATTTATATTAATATTAATATGAATCGATCCGGTCTTTAACCGTTTCAAAGCTCACAGTAGTTTCAATGAATTTGGAATGTTACAATGGATAGTTTGGGTCATTTTGAAAGATCTCCAGATACTTAGCACAAGGATCTTTTATATCACACTCTTTTTGAAAAATTTCTAATAATAAAAAAAGCTTCATGTATCACTACTTTCCGCTGCATGTGTCTATAACTTTATCATAATCAGATACATTTCTTGTGAGGCCAACGTAAAGTTTTCCTGTATGACGAGAAAACAAGTGGTTCTTTTTTTTTTGTTTTTGTCTTCTTGTTTTAGCCAAAACAGCCATTAATATCAAAGGTAAAAGAGGGAACAGTTGTTTTTTTTCTCTTGCAAAGCAGCTCTGGGAAAAAGTCTTTTTATCTTCTTTCTCTGAATTTTCTGTTTTTAGCTTGAAAGCAGAAATAGAGATCTTCAAAATGGAAGGACATCATTCTCAAGAATAATGTCATTTGGGTTTGTTTGGGTTAGTTTAAATTACCTACTTTGAAATGTACTCGTGTATTAACACAGTGTCCACTATAGCGTACAGATCAAGCTAAGATGTATTCTGTCCATTCAGATTCTGTCGCCGACCAATAAAGATATAAGAAATTCTTTGATTACCATTTGGTGATGCTGAGTGAGCCAAGTTTCCTTTTGCTTATATCTTACAAAAGTAATTCACAAAAAAGGGAAAAAAAGACAACTTTTGTTCCTCACTGAAAATTCATTCAAAGAACAAAATTGATTAATCTTTTAGCCTTGGAAAGTAATAATCTGCAACATTTTAATTCTACTGTCTTCCCGTAACCTTACTTAAATGCAAATTTACCATGTTCATGGTACTAAGATTGAACCCCAGATTTTTTTAAAATTTTAGAACTTTTATTGTTTTACCGTGTCAGATCCAGATTCAGGTCAGGTAAACACACCCCTTCCTGTCTTTGTACAGCAAGCAGCAGCAGCTAAAACAATAGGGTAAGCATTTTCCAAAACAGAGTTCATACTATGGTCTTTCTAGTGTTCGTTCATTTCTATTTAAGATGTAATATGTCTTTGCACACTCTTTGGTAAATTTCTAGACAAACAAAAACAGGTTCTAGGGCTCAAAAATACTTGACTATGCAGAGAAAAGATTCTGTGGTAAAAATATGGCAATATGAGAATACAATACACAGTTTCAGAATGAGGCAGGGGGGGGGGGGGGGGGGGGGAAGAATCATGTCATGTCAATAAGCAAAAGGTTGTAAATATCTGATTGAAACAGATGCTGATTGTCGTCGAAGAAAACGAAATTTTATGTGTAATGATGTGAAGCTCATTGAGAGTACACTTTTCTGGATCATACTGACTATTGGCTGGCTGTTTCCAGCTTTAGCAACCACGCTCCAATTACTGCTAAGTTCAAACTATGATTTTTTTAA
This sequence comes from Plakobranchus ocellatus, assembly GCA_019648995.1. NCBI lineage: Eukaryota > Metazoa > Mollusca > Gastropoda > Plakobranchidae > Plakobranchus > Plakobranchus ocellatus. The sequence goes on from BLXT01006157.1 coordinate 17,264, forward strand.
AATCTAAACCAAAAGAAAAAAAAAAAACTCAAGCAAATTTATTCAAGGTTAATGTTGCAAACGTGAGGCTCAAAACGTGAGGATTTAAATGTGATTAACATATAGATTCTAAAAAAAAAAGTTTAAGTTGATTTTTAAGATAATATTCTTTTATGTTCTGCAAATGCCGCAGAAAATAAATGGAGCAATTTCTAAGAAAGCAGGTGCGAAGCAACCAGAGGCAAAGCAGTCTCACGTTGCTGTGGATATTTGAGGGCACGAACCTTTTGAAACATTAGCAGAGACTCCAAAAGGTCATCGAAGTCCAATCTTCTCCCTCACACAGCTTTTAGGAATACTTTCTTACACGCAAGTGTAGATTGTAAGCGTATGCATTATGCCCTTAACTCTAAATGTCCGAAAATCTGACAAGTGGCTGATTTGCTCTAATCGCCCCACAATTGTTTCTGATTATAATAAAACCCCACAAAATAGAATGAAAGAGCTAGTATAACTAATGAAAAAAAAAAAAGATTTATCAGAAAGCACTGAGAGAAATGCTGTGTATTAAAAAGGCAGGGAAAGAGTGACTAAAAAAGGGAGAACTGTGTGAAGATTTATTCACTCTTACTAATTGTTTGGTTAGGGGTTTATTTTGTTATCATACTTGTCTTTTTTCGGGTGATTCAACTTGGTCTTGGAGTCTATGAGATGAGCCAGAGCTAAAAAATTAATGATCTGTGTGAGTCAGTCTGGTCTAGGACTCTAGATCCGGTGGTTAAAAATGTTTTAAAAAGTGGAAAATGCAGATATTACTTTATCCCGCCGGCAAGCATTGAATATAATTACTATTCATTCAATAATGGTAAATCTTATCTTTAAAAAAGGGCTTCAAATCATTTATGCCATCAATTTATGAGCGTAAACTTTGAAGCGTGTCAACCTTAAGTAACATCTTGAGGTTCAATCATAATCACTGACACTATCAGTTACCGACTCATAGTTTTAGAAATCACAAATGCAACTTCTCTAAACTGCTGGTTGAGCTAACTATGTTTAGATAAAACCGCAAGTTTTAGTCTTTTTTTTCCTGGCACAATTGTTTGTGCGATGTCGACCCAATTAGCCTGGATATTACATAAGAAGTAGGCCTCTTTTCTGGAAGCTCTAGGTGATGGGTAGAAATTGATGGTTGAGAGATCGCTGAGAGAGAGACCGCCGATGTTAGTGAACTAGTAGATCTATATAATACTGTAAAACTAATTTAATGTTCTGAGATTGTTCTTCATTTGAATTAATGAAGTTTTTCTTTCAGTTTTCGGCAAGAGTTGGAGAGAGTTCTGTTTTTTAGACTATTTAAAAGAACTTCTTGTCATAAGCAGTGTTAAGCCAGACCTGTCACTAAGTAGCACAAAACCACCCGTGACAAAGATCGAAAATCTGCTGGGGCTTTTTCTTGCAGGTTTAAATAAGAAAAAAACCTCAGATTTCAGTAGCCTGATAAAGTCTTCATCCCCATCCTCACCCATCCTCTACAAATAAAGGTTGATAGCGCAAAGATATTGACAGGCCAAACGTACGAGTAATATGCCGTGATTTAAACTTACCTTGTTTGTAAGTAAAAGAAAGAGTATAACAATATAACATTTTCCTTATTTGTTATGCCTTCGACAATAATAAACTTTGTATAAGATATATCGTGTACAAAATGTATGATATTGTTTGAGTGATGTTTTTTTTTTATTTTTTTTTTATCAACTATAGAGAGGCTCTACTTTTGTTTTCAGGGGAAAAAGAGAGAACATGTGTTTTTCATACAATTATATTCGCCCACAAAGTTTTTTAACACTTTTAGACTAAAGCTCATGTGTTGAATTATTTCTCTTTT
>BLXT01006160.1:38731-61836 GCA_019648995.1 Plakobranchus ocellatus
AATACATTGGTGACTTTTTAGAATACGAATTTTATAACGACAATAACAACAAAAATCGTTGATTGTGTGTTAACTTAAACATTAATTGTAGTTTAAGAATTGTCTTTTTCAAAATGTTTAATGACCAGGACATAATGAAATTTTCATGCACGCATGGTCGTTGTCCTGGTCTATTGGTCTACGCCTCCGCGCATGAAAACTTACCTGTCATACAAGGCTTTAGCGTAGGCTACATATAGCTCAGTGTGCATTCTTCTTGAGTTGTATATCAGAAAGCAGCTGAGGGAAGTTGAAATTTTGAAGAAGCATAGAATGCATACAGTTGATACAAAACCGCTATTATTTATTTTCCTTAAAAATGCGTATTCCTGCGACAGTGGTTGTGAAAGAAAATACCTTGCAGCTGGCTTTCTTTATGATTTGAACCATGGACTCTTTCTTAAGACTCTCACAAGGACTATAGGCCATACTGGCACATACTAGTTGCTTTTTTAAACAACTGTCAATAATCGGTAACTGGAGAATAGATTTTGTTGGATCCGAAAGACCTGGAGCTCTATGTAATTATTGAGTATGCAAAATTGGTAAATATCCGGATGACAAAAGAATTTGAAATAGTTTCCACAGCAATTACTAATTGTCGCAATATAATTTAGTATTACTACTTTGTGACACGATGAACATGCAACAATCGATGATCTTGTGGATCAAAAGAGAGCATATATGAATTACTGAAGTTAAACTTATTATTTTTTTTTTATCGGTGTAATGGTCAAAGTGCTTTTGTGGATTTCTCATGACATTAACAACAACAACAACAAAAACAATAATAATAATAATAATAATAATAATAATAATAATAATAATAATAATAATAATAATACCCAATAGGCCTACTAATAATGAAAATTTGATATTTGTATCGTGAAAATCCATAGTATAATCGCTGCTCTATGCACTTTACGCAACATTCATGATATGCATATATATGCAGTTCTACATTTTTACAGAGTAATTAAGTAAATCATTCAAACTAGCAAAAATTGGAAAAACAACAATCTAATATAATGTTATGAGATAGAATATTGTTGGACTGACTGACATATTGATTGTATGTTAAGAGTAGTTACCTCTTCCCTTTTGTGTCCATCTTATATTGAATTGTTTTTTTCCTTTCTATATTTTTCACTCACAAAAGTGTAATATTACATTGGTTCAAGACACCCCCTTTCCCTCTTACTTAATCTTACAGGAGAAGATTAAAATAAGATGCACGATAAAGATAATAATCAAATGCCTGAACACATAGTATCACTGTTTGTTATAAAAATGTACCTTCCAGTACATGTATAATAAGCCACCCTACATGTTGAATGAAAACAAAAGTTACATGTGCAATGGGTTTGATTGATTGATTATTGGTATACCCAGTCCACCATTAAGCGTTGATCTCAGGGTTTCTATTCACTAAGTCTCTCTCGTAGGCTTCCGTCAGATGCTCAATTAAAACAAAGATAGAAAACCTTAAAAAATCGAACAGAGTATATGAAGAAAAACTTTAAAAGGAATCTGTACAAAGCCTCAGATATGTCCATAGACACCAAGGTCCTTTAAGTAACCCACTATGCGAGAGGGATTGACCTCTCGGAAAAGTCTGTACAGGTCAGTTACACTGAAGTATTTCCTCCTAGTGTCCTGAAAGTCTGGGCGCTCAATTAAAATATGCCGAACAGTGTAAAGGCTGTCGCAGGCATAACAAAAAGGTTGTTCTTCATTTTTTAAAAGGTATCTCTGGGTGAGCCACGTGTGACCCACCCGAAGTCTACACATTGCCGTCTCCCGTTTTCTACCGGCTCCTTCGCCTCTCCTGTGGAGGTCTTCGCCCAAGTTTGGGAGCACTTCATGGAGCTTGTTTGCTCCCTCAGCATCCCAATCCCTTTGCCAGACAGATTTGATGTAAGTGTTTATTTTGGGTTTTAAATCGGAATAACAAATTAATTTTCCTGAGGTGGATGTTCTATTTAGGGCCGCTTTTGCGAGTTTGTCCACATTCTCATTGCCCTGGATGCCTACATGAGCAGGAATCCAGACAAAAGAGATGAGAACATAGGGTGGGAATTTTCGGATTAAGTGGTACAGGCGCCTGATATCTATTACTTTGAAATTTTTGCTTTGGATAGCCTGTAAGGCCGACAGGCTGTCAATGTAGATAACAAAGTTTATGTGGTATTTAGTGAGTTTTTTAAATTTCTGTGAGCGCGAGGGCTATTCCCTCTAGCTCAGCACTGAAGACAGATGCCCCGTCTCTCAGGCGAGTTGCCTTCGAGCGGTCTGGGTGTTCCGGAAAATAGGCCGCGGCCGCAACCTTTTCCTCCAGTTTAGAGCCGTCAGTAAAAACAGCATAATGGTTTGAAAATTGTTCCTTAATTCTAAAAAAATTCTTTTTGATAAGCGACTTCACTGGTATTTTCTTTACTTTGTTTCGTTAGAGAAATATCAACAGTAATGTTGTGCTCCTCCCAAGGTGGGGGGCACTGGACATGTAAGTTATCAATAATATTTAGGCTGATGTTGGCATTCTTAAAATGCTCAAAAATATTAGCGACAAGATTGGCTTCTGACTTTGTAACAGCAGAAAAGTTAGACAACGGAGTTTCAAATACAACGTCATGGCAAGGATTACGAGGCAATGATTTTAATTTTAATACGTAGTTAAAAGCTAGCTTCATACGCTGATGCTCGAGAGAGGGCTCCCCAGCCTCGGCGTACAAACTTTTAATAGGTGACGTTCTGAAGGCCCCGAGGGCTTCAGAGAAGACTGAGAGAGGCGAGCTTACAGCTGAATGAAGCCAAGTGTGAATACAGAAAGTCTGAAACAACCTTCCTTGGACATGTAATTGACGCAAAAGGATGCAGGCCAGACCCAAGAAAAGTTGAAGCTATCAAGGACATGCCTGAGCCAAGGGACACAACTGAGCTCCGAAGATACCTTGGAGTGGTCAACTATCTTTGCAGATACATGCCTCACCTATCAACAGTATCAAAGCCATTAAATCTACTTTTGATGAAAGACATGGCATGGACTTGGGGTCCAGAACAGACAGAATCGTTCAAGAAAATCAGGGAGATGCTAACAATAGCACCACTTCTAGCTTATTTTGACCTCTCTAGACCTACAGTTGTTGAAGCTGACAGCTCCTCGTATGAAATAGGAGGATGCCTTCTGCAAAAAATTGATGATAGCCTTAAACCAATTGCTTATTGCTCACGGACACTCACCAATGCTGAACAGAAATACGCACAAATAGAGAAAGTGTGTTTAGCTTCAGTGTGGGCATGCGAACGTTTTGACAGATATTTAATGGGTTTAGACAGCTTCACACTCCTCACAGACCACAAACCATTGGTACCGCTGATAAAGGATCTCTCAGAAACTCAAATCAGATGTCAAAGAATGTTGATACGGCAGAATATCGACCTGGACCAACAATGGTAACGTCAGACACTTTATCACGTTGTCCTACAAGTACAAGTTCAAGAACTCTTGAAGTGGAACAGAACTTGCAGAATGACAATCGGTTTCATGTTGATGTGATAACGTCAACCTGGCCAATTAAGATGAAAAGCTGAAAGAAATAAAAGCAAAGACACAAAAAGATCCTATCTCGAAGACAGCCTTTGAATACACAACCTCAGGATGGCCTATGTACAAAGAAGATGTCAAGTTAGCAGCCAGAGAGTTGTATGGAGTTAGAAATGAATTAAGCGTGGTAGACGGACTTCTACTAAGAGGTGACTGTATCATCATTCCATACAAGATGAGAAAGGAAACCTCACCCCGGCATCAGTAAATCCAGAGAACGCGCTAAACAAGCAGTGTGGTGGCCAGGGATCTCCAAAGATATTCAGCAGATGGTAGCTGAATGTAGACATTGCCTTGAGAAGAGCCCAACTCAACAAAAAGAACCATTGATGACATCAGAGTTGCCTGGTCGTCCGTTCCAGAAAGTCGCAGTTGACATATGTGAGCTGAATCATGAAACCTACCTCGTTTCAGTTGATTACTATTCAAGATATATTGATATAATCAAACTCAGTAATATCACTTCAAACGAGTGATAAATAAAATGAAAATGAATTTTTCACAGCATGGCATTCCAGAAACTGTTATATCTGACAATGGTAGACAGTTCACATCACAAGAATTCAAAACCTTTGCTACAGCGTGGAACTTTCATCACATCACGAGCAGTCCTCACTACCCGCAAGCCAATAGCGAAGCTGAAAGGGCGGTACAAACTGCCAAGAAAATCCTGCAACAGACAGACCAACATTTGGCTTTGTTGACATACAGAGCTACACCGATTCCATCGCTTGGGAAAAGCCCAGCAGAGCTAGCGTTTGGTCGCCGACTACGCACAAGGCTACCAATGATACCTAAACTCCTTTCTCCCAATGGGGTGAACAACAAACAGCTTAAGTACAAAGATAAAAGAGCAAAAGTGTCACAGAAAAGATACTTTGACCAGCATTCACACCCGCAGCCAAGCCTACACCCAGGAGACCCAGTTCTCATCAAGCTTGACGGTGAGAAGGGCTGGAAACAGCCAGGGGTAATCATGAACGAGAGCGTCCCTCGATCCTACAATGTCCAGACTACAGGAGGACAAGTCAGACGCAACCGCAGGCACCTGCGATTCTGCCCATCAGGCTACCAGCATCCACATGAGTTTATGCCTGATAACACAGAGACAGAACAGCCTGAGTTCCTGCCAGTGCCAGAAACATCCCAGAATTCAGAGAGCGAGGTGCAACCCGCACAGCCACTGCAGGTGCCTATAGATTCCAACCCCTCATCCTCAACCATAAGAGGACTTCCAGGCAGCCCATCCCTGCCTTATGTCACTCGCTCAGGCAGAGCAGTGACAAAACCGTCAAGATATCGTGAATAATTGTAGTGTTAACCCTCTATGCCGTGAAGGTGTAGAGTTTGTCGCATTTAGCGACTGATGGGCATTAATTTTATTTTAAGTTTAGTTATGATTAGATTATAGATGCAGGTGAATAATCCATCCAATTGTGTGATTAGATATTTATGGCTACACTGTGTACAGGGGTATAATAATCCCTGTGTGGTCACATAAGCTGAAATTCTATTTTCTAGAGCTAGCTTTAGCTTTATCAAAGTGAAAATTATCTCTAGTTGAGTGGAAGATTAGTTATAATTTTACCAAGAAGGGATACGAGATAAAAGTGTGTTAGTGTTAACTTAGAGAACAACCAGTACCAGGCCTGATGCAAGAACACTGTCAATTATTTGGACTAACCTCAAGTCATCCCAGTTGCTGCAACTGCAAGATTTGTCAAGCAACCAGAGACATTATTTAGTTTCAGTTTGTTCATTGTGTTTAAAATTATTACCCCGGTAGTTCATAAACTGTTGACTACAAGCTAGTAATACCGTACCAAGAGACAATAAGCATTTAGAGACCATCAAATACTTTACGTTAAAAGAAAGACTTTGGTTAATCTAATCTACCTTAGGATATTGATTAAGATTTATATTTTAATTGATTTAAATATCAAGTGTCACAGTCTTATCAAAGAATTGGGAGTTAATTGTTGTTAATTCAATTAATTGCAAAGCTTCCTATTGGTGACTAAATTTGTTAAAAATTATAATTGAATTATTTTCTATAATTTTGGCAAGCAATATAAAATGATAGCAAACTAATTTGCATTTCACTTAATTGAAATTTAAAGAACCTTTTTGCTTTAAAAAATTGGTAATCTTACTAAAGGGGGGAGATGTAGTATTATTGTGTGTATTCAATCTATCATTGTCATGATTGTGGTCAAGGGTACATAACCCAATTATATTTATGTGATGCTATTGATATAGAGTGCTGACTCTTTGGTAATAAAAGAAGTTGTTGACGAGAACAAGATGTCCGCGCCTCATGTTTACTGTCTGTTCCAACTTCCATGCAATGTAAACTAATCTAACGTGTAAAAGCAACACGACACTCTCTATCGTCTCCGTCGGCTCGTTGGCGTTATTCGATAGGCATTTAGGCAACAATCAGCTGATCACAGGAAGAGGCTGCATAATTGAACTGTAAGCTCTTTCTCACTCCTCACACTCTCGCTGCTGCACGCGTCTTACCATTCTATTGATTCTTATGGTCTTCTTAATTTCTTAAAGTCTGCCTTTTTGCTTTCATTTTTCCTTTACATCTCCTACTTACTCTATTTGTTTCTGAATTAGTGCCAGAAGTACTCTTACATTTTTCGTTGCACTAGTTTTTTGTTTTGTTTAAATTGCATTTTTTGTTTTCTAAATAAATATAATACTGCATCACATTACGTTTCCTTTCTGTGGTAACATCACCTTTACCTTAGGGAATTTGTCTCTCATCCTAATTACTATATATCTGTACAAATCTGTTTTAGTTAGTTTTGTTTTTGTTTTGCTTTTTGTTTAAATTGCATTTTTTGTTTTCTAAATAAATATAATACTGCATCACATTACGTTTCCTTTCTGTGGTAACAACACCTTTACCTTAGGGGATTTGTCTCTCATCCTAATTACTATATATATCTGACCAAATCTGTTTTAGTTAGTTTTCCTACACCTCTTTTCTTTTAAATACATTTTTATATTTTTCTCCATATCTGAAGACCAGATAAGTGGAAAAGTTGTTTGTATTTCTCCTTACTCAATATGTTTGCTAAGCGTTCCACGTCTAATCATATACGGTCCTATATGAGGAAAGAAGGAGGCAATTCAGTCGTTTGCCTAATAGTAATAATAATATGTAAAACTTCTTTCAAGTTCACGGGCACAACATCCAATCTCTTGAAACATTTGCGCCTGAAGCATCCCACTGAGAACGAGGAGCTAATGAAGAATGCAGAGGAACAAGAAGCCAAAAAATCCAAACCTGCAGCTGCTGGTCCAAGCACGCAACCCAACATAATGGACACTTTCCAGGCTGCGATGAAGAACAAAGATGGGGCTCCAAGGAAGCAAATGCTCGATCGCTTGGTCCTACGCATGGTTGTGGAAGGCAACCATTCTCTGTGATCGAAGATCGTGGATTTTGTCGTTTGATGAAAGCATTGGATCCTCGATACAGTTTCCCCAGCAGGCGAACTCTTGCGAGGACTCTGTTGCCCGAGATTTTTGCGCAAGAGAGAACCCGACTTGAGGCTGAACTTGCTCAAGCCCAGATCATAGCTTTAACCACAGACTTATGGACGTCGAGAGACTCAGGGATTCCTTATAGTCACTGGGCATTACATTGATGCTCACTGGTCATTGCAATCGGTAGTCCTGGAGACGAGGAGAATGATGATAGCGCACACTGCTGCAAACATTGCGGAAGAACTAGACTACATTATAAATCAGTGAAGGATCAAAGGACAGGTGTGTGCAATTGTTACCGACAATGCATCATCCATGACATTGGCCGTGGATGAACAGAATATTAGACATCTGCCATGCTTTGCGCATACAAGGACGCCCTGAAGAGTGACAGTCAAATAATTTCGGCCAAAAAAATCTCTGATATTGTCACTTTCTTCCATCATTCGGTGAAAGCGTCTGACTGTCTTGAGAGAACTCAAGTGACTCATGGAAAAGAAAAGCGGAACTGATTCAAGACGTTGACACCCGCTGGAATTCCACGTTTTACATGATTCAGCGATTCAGCGCATTCTGGGACAGGAAGAGCTTGTTTCTACGGCATTATGTTTGGCTGACCGCAGCAATATGTGTCTGACGGGGGAAGAAAAAATATTGATGAGGAAAGCTGTTTCATTTCTAGAGTCTTTTGAGCAAGCAACACGTGAGCTGAGCAGTGACAACTTTTCGACCCTTTCGAAGGTTCTGCCCCTTGTCCGTTTGATTCAACACATGCTGAAGTACGATAAGGACATAAATACTTTGCCTTTCTGCAAAAGCAGATTAAAAAACGATTCCCTGTTTTAGAGGAAATTTACATCATAGGTGTGAGCACTCTTCTAGATCCCCGTTTTGCGTTTGCAGACATAGATGCAGTGAGGAAAATTGAAGAGAGGCTGGTGGCGACAATGTCTGCCTTGGGAGGAAGGGAAGCAGAGGAGGACTTGACAGACAGTGGAGGCCAAACTGAAGAAGCACAAACCCAAAGCATATGGGCTTGCTTTTATAGCAAAATTCATGACTACATGAGAGCCACTTCACGACCACGTGGAGCTCGCCCTTATCTTGAGATGAGGCGATACAACAAGGAAAGTCCCCTCAAAAGAGATGCTGATCCACTGGCCTGGTGGCGGGAGAACGAAGCCCTGCTGCAAGTGCTCGCCAAAAACTATCTGTGCATTCCTGCAACTTCAGTGCCGTCAGAGCGTTTTTTCTCTAAGGGTGGGGAACTTATCTGCAAATTTTGCAATAGGAGAAGCTGCCTTAAACCAGATGATGTCAACATGATTTTGTTCCTAAATAAAAACTTAAAGGGTTAGTCTAGATTTGAACAGAGTACGTGGTCAGTTTTTATCTTTAAACAGACCTTTAAAAAACTACACGATTTAAACTGTAAACCCATTATACTTGTAGTAGGCTTATAGTTATGACTTATTGAAATGTGTAGGATTTACTTGGCAAGGATGGCCGTATTTATATTACATGTATTTCTTTCAAGCTTTCACTTCAGTAAGTTGAATAAGGGGCCGTTCAAATATAATCTCACACCTTTGAGGAGGGGTGGTGGTGTCTCTTCTCCTCTAAGAACAGCGTAAGAAAGGGGGGGGAGGGGGGGGGGGGTGTAACAATGTGGCTCCCGCTGTAACCACTGTTTGGTGCAAACAATGAACGACACTGTGACTGTCCCAAAGTTCAAAAGCAGGCCAGGTATTGCAAGTTGAAGTTTGGGATATTTAAGGACTTCTGACAACATATATACTCAAATGCACGGGACAAACAAGCTCTTTCAAGTTATATGAGAAAAAGTTTATTATTTACTCTTACTTGTCTGTCTGTGTGCCTGAGAGTGGCATGTATGTCTGCTTTGGGTGTGTAGAACAAAGATGATACGTCATGGTAAATATATTTATAAAGGTGAAAATAATGGACAACCAAGAATCTGTATTTTCCACAGTTACAAAAGAAGGTTAAATAATAGTTACTTAAAGATTCAATTAGTTATTTAAAGATTCAGTTACTTAACTGTAAGCCTTAATTTTGACAATATCAATTCAATCATTAATTAATAATTAATAACAAGAAAGAGAGAGAGAGAGGATAAAGAACAGGTTTGTTTTAACTGATGGGCGCTGTTACCTCAACTCATAGAAAGAAGGACAGGAAAGGAAGTGCTCCATGCAATAAAATAATTTCTAATAAATGTCCAGCTTTAAAATGGATAGTTCATGATCTTGAATCTTGAATAAGCTCTCTTGCTTCATTTGGTAAATAGAATGTCCAGTGCAAAATGTAACCTTAAAAAGTTGATGGATAGATAAAACTCAGGAATCTAAACTTCTCTACAAGTGTCGAATGTTCTTCTGAAAATTATAAACTTGAACAAATGTTCTTGTCACACTGATGATTTCATTTATATTATTTATGACCTTGATGACAGCACAAAATGTTCTTGTACACTTCAAAGCGGTGCTGGTGCAGTAAAATCAAATAGTTAAACTGGTACCAGGCAGATAAACTTCACTTCATTACAGTTCAATCAAGGCACCAAACGAGGTACAATCAAAAATACAGTGGTACCGTCCTGATAATAGTACAATAGTACAGACAAAGGTACACCGTACAGTGAAAGATACAGTCGAAGTTACAGTCAAAGGTCACTCTGCCCTGCGCCAACCGGTTCTTTTCTATATGGAAAGAAACATTAATGTAATTACCACATATTAAATTACAGCTCTTTTCATTTGGACCGTTAGCTTGAATTAAACTTTATATTCGCCATACGAAACGGTTGATGTGTTAACCACACCTATCATTGTCATATTCTTCTTCCTCTTACCATTATTATTATTATTATTAAAGTTAGCAAAATTATTATACCGAGAGCTGTCATGATATTTATCATACATATAATTAGTACAGTGATTACGTAAGTTAACAATTGCATTGGGCTACGGAACATTGTCAACTTCCGCCCGCCTTCCTGTTCTGAGAATAAACGAGCATGGCTGCTTCAAACTTATCTTCACAAGTCTTGTTGAATCATTAAGTCATTCTAATGTCTGTCCAATTCCATATACTCCTAAGAACATAAAAAATCATTACATGGTGTCAGAGAATATGAATCAACGCAACAAGTAAACTCTAGATCTAGTTATCAAGCCACTCAAGTCAATTATTTTTTCATGTTAACATCCGAGAACAGGTTATGTATTCATGTATTCAATGTTGACGATGCTAATTGGCGTCGAGATTTAGATCTAGTCTAAGCTGGAAACATACTTATGCAAGTAAATTCAAGTTCCTAGATCTAGTCTAGTCATACCAATTCAAGTTCCTAGATCTAATCTAGGCTAGTCATACCAATTCAAGTTCCTAGATCTAATCGAGTCATACCAATTCAAGTTCCTAGATCTAGTCTAGTCATACCAATTCAAGTTCCTAGATCTAGTCTACTCATATCAATTCAAGTTCCTAGATCTAATCTAGGCTAGTCCTACCACTTCAAGTTCCTAGATCTAGTCCAGCCTTGGACTACACAGTTCACCGCTCTGCAGTTTCTGCGCCTAGTTTTTTTTTTTTTACGCCTGCTCTAGAAATAAGCAATGGAGCAAGCAAAGATCCCTCCCATGAATTTTGAAGACGCCAACTTGGTATGGAAATACAAATAGTGTGAGCAGAATATGAAACTTCTGTTAGAAGGCCCACTCACAGACAAAACTGACAAACAAAAAGTGGCATACTTTTAATAAATATAGGCCAACAAGGCAGGGACATTTTCAACAAATGGGAATTGGCGGAAACGGAAAAAACCTTATGAAATCTTTTTGAAAGGTTTAAGTTGTAGTGCACTGCGAAGAAACGTCTTACGACCCTCAGGTTCCGGTTCAATAGCCGACAATAGGCTGAAAATGAAACAATCGATCAATTCGTCACTGCACTCAAGTTATTAGCCGAAGGCTGCGTATTTGGGGAACTTGAACCTTCCCTCATCAGAGATAGAGTGATCTGCGACACGAAGGAGAGTTCCATAAAGGAAAGACTTCTTCAAGAAGATGATCCTACATTGGAGGAGGCCTTGAAAATTGCCAGATCTCTAGAAGGATCCAAACTAGACTTATCAATGGGGAGTGCTGACAGAGTCCACACAGTAAGGGCTCCAAGGAAAGAAAAAACGAAATTCAAGTCAAATCCACGACAACCACCTCCTGTTCCCAAGCAGCAGCAAAAACAAAGCCAAGCGCAAGCTCCAAGGAGCTACCATCAGAAGTACTGCCCCAATTGCAGAAACCTTCCTCATCACCAGTCACAATGCCCAGCCTGAGGCCAAGTTTGCAATTACTGCAAGAAACCGAAGCACTTCAAGAAGATGTGATGAAAATTAAAATTAAGTAAGAAGAAGACACACAACATAGATCTAACTTCCGACTCGGATGATGAGTATGAGGACGGAGCAACCTGCTCATTTGAAACAATTCAATTCAACTCTGTCAAGACAACAGATGAAGAAGCCTACGTAATCCTAAATGTCAAGTTACCAAATTTTCCTGACAAGAAAACATTAAAAGCGAAAATAGATACAGGATTGCAGGGAAACGCCTTACCAATGAGGCTCTATGAAAAAATGTTTCTGGATAGCCTTGACAGATTACAAAAGTCTAGAACGAAAATCACAGCCTATGGAGGAAGTCAAGTAAAAAATTATGGTACATGCCAAATTCAATGTTCCTACAAGAAATTAACCTGCATGGCAACATTTTATGTCACCGAAGACACCGGCACAGCTATCATAGGACTGCCAAGCCTGCAAGCTATGAAAATTGTCAACCTGAATCACGAACTAAAAACGACGCAGCAAAGGACAGTCAAGGATAAAGAACACCTCATCAAAGAGTATCCTGAAGTCTTCCGGGGAATTGGCAAGTTTCAAGGCACATATCACATTCACTCGGATCAGTAAGTGCCACCAAGCATCCACCCCGCGAGAAAAGTTCCTTTGAAATTGAAGGACAAAATCAAATCAGAACTTGACCAGATGGCCAACTTAGGCATAAAAGAGAAAATTAAAGAAGGGGAACCCACAGAGTGGGTGAACAGCCTCGTCTTCAGGGAGAAAGCAAATGGACGGCTTCGCTTGTGCTAAGACCCAAAAGATCTAAATAGAGCCATTCTCAGGTAACATCACAAGACTCCAACACTGGAAGAAATCTTGCCAAACTTATCTGGAGCTAAATACTTCTCCATACTAGATGCCAAATGTGGATGTTGGAACGTGGTGCTTGACAAAGAATCCAGCAGACTCACCACCTTCAATTCACCCTTCCGAAGATATAAATTCCTTAGAAATGCCATTTGGACTGAAATCAGTCAAGACATTTTCCAGTCCAAGATTGACCAGACTTTTGAAGGCTGCAGTGGAGTCATCGGAATTGCAGACGACATAGTAGTCTCAGGAAAGACAGAGAAGGAACATGATATCAATCTTCACAATATGATACAGAGATGTGAGGAAACAGGCTTGAAACTCAACCCAGACAAGTGCAGGCCCAAACATGAAGACCCCAGAGAATGTAAAAGAACTACAGTCTTTTCTTGGCCTTACCGCATACATGAGCCCATGTCAAATGACCGCCCTCTCGGCATCGAGAGTTTAAATCTTTAGCTCACCCAACATCGCTGCCGTGATAAAAAATCCGTTGATTCAGGCACACTATTCATATAAGTTTGTACTTTCTCTTTAAATTTTAGGTTATGGAAACATATTGAGCATTTCTGATCTATCCATTTTCATTCTGCAGGTCAAAAAGGCCGATCCTTCTAACAACCATTTAGAGCCTAACAGTATATTCAAACAGGCTTGACAAAGAGGGGGTGACATAAACTGCAAATGCAGTTGGCGCCATTAGACAAATGAGTTTCAAACTTCCAGATGTTTTTAAAAAAAAACGGAGTGGGGTCGCCTTGTCATGCTCCCAGCCGCCGCTGCAAATCACATTATGCGGGTTGATTTTAAAAAATTGAAAACAAATAGTAATAATCCATTGATTGAAATCAGACAATGCCCTACATGTGCAGAAGGAATAGATCTTTATTTTCATGTGCAGTTTATAAAATTGAAGACGAAACAAAAACGCATCCACAAATTGAAAGTTAGGATTTTTCAATTAAAACCTAGGCTTCATACCGCTAACGGCCAGTTTTGGGTGCCTACTAGTACTACAAGATTCATTTAAATTTGTAATTGAAGAAATATGATATGCTCACTGTGATATGCACCTTCTTAATGGCATAAACTAGTTAAACAAATACTTTTGAGGAGTTTTGACCCTTTCGAAAGCATTAATAATGCATTTGGGTGTACATCGGCCACAAAGACAAAATCGATAGCTGGATATATAGACAGGGCTTGATCAAGGATGTTGTCAATGAAAACAGGACCATTTTCAATACTGGCAGATATTTACCTCAGCATATCTAAAAAAAAATAAAAGCTGACAGTTTTTAAGCATGTCACCTGCAAGCAAGGTTTAAAAAAAAGGTAAAATTAGAAGTCGACAGCAAGGGTTTGAAGCTGTGCGTTCAATCTTCCACATAATCATACATCACCCTGGAAGCAGAATGCTTGCTGTATATGACTGATTTTGTAAAGTGTTTCTCTGCAAATGTGTAGTGAGTGTCAGTCAGGCTGTGGCGGTAGATCAAGTAACAAGAAAACCAGCAGGCAAGCAACACGCGATCCAGAGACATGACTGGATGGAGCAATAGCAATAGTGTGACCAGGAAAGCTCCAGGATGACGCAGCCGTGAGTAAAGGTCCAGAAGCTTATGTGCTGACTTCAATCTTGTCAGGGGCTTGGGTTGACTTCTATAATGACAATGGACCTATATCAATATAAGAAGTTAAAAAACAAATGATTTAAGTTTAAACTTCACATTACCCTAACATCCTTTTTTCGTCCGAAGCGGAAAAAAATGTCAAGGGCGTCGTATGATCGACCGCTGATATTTTTTCAACTTGAAATGGCCAAACCGAAAAAAGGCGTTACAATTTCTGAAACTCCAGTCGTCAAAACTGTGATTTTGCAGAATCACTCCCGTAGCCTTAATATTTATTGCCCTTTTTTCTGCATTGGCTGCTCTTCGACACCGAAACCTTGCAAATTATTCCGGTTTGGCCATTTTACCCATTGAACAAAGTTTCCGATTTTTTCCACTTGATCGCTAATCATATCAGCTTTTTCAACCAGCTATTTTTTCCCTCATCTGATTTTTCTTTATTTGACTTGAGTGAGAACGAGGGTGCAAATCTGAGAATGAGAGGTAGAGATAGATTTTTTGTATATAGCCAGTCCACCACAAGTGATCTCAGGCCTTCCGTCAGGCCAGGACGTGGGTGGCGGGGCTCGAACCCGCGACAGAAGAGGTAGACATAGATAATAGTTAAATAAATGGCAAAGGTCAAAAGGTGCGCCTGCATTGGGGTGTTTAGTTACTGCAAAATTCGTTTTTTTACGTTGATATTAACTGAAATAAAAATGAAACTGTAGCTAAAAGAAGAAAGAAACAACTCATAATAGTATTGGTTGTTACACTATTAGTTTCTAAAACAGTGAATCATCTCTCGTTTTTTTCCTTTACTTTGTGGGCACATTTTTTTTTTTTTTTGGAGATAGTTTCACTATATCTATGTTCATTGGGTGTGATGACATGCATTACGATAGACACTATATTTTGAATGACTTCTTATTCTTCATTGGCTTAGAGAAAACGTTGGACCAAATATAAAAAGAAAGATTTACCTACTAACTTTATGGGAATATCAGCAACTATGCAAATTTTTTTTATATAGTGTGTGATGTATGTCATCACACCCAATGAACATAGGTCTATTCAAACAAGGGTAGTAGTTCTCATACATTCACACACTTTTCGAGTAATTTAAGGACTAGGTATCAAATGCTGCGCTGAGAAGAATCATGAAAAAAATAAATATAATGATAACCGAACTAGGTCTGCATAAATTTTTGGTCTCACAAATCACGAAAAACACCCGCTTTTCTATAAAAGAAACTACTCTGTTTCACAAAGAACAGATTCAGCACATCCGGTTTCACTCTGACAATGAATGGAAGTGTATAAGGGTAAGTTGAAGTCACACATTATTTCTAGTGTCACAATAGACATTTTAATTTGAAGATGTCACAACAGACACCGAAATTGATTGGGATATATGGTCGTTTCTACACCCTTTAGTTTTAGTTATTGCTTTGTTTACCCATTAAATGTCGTTGACAGCGTAAATCTAAAGCAAACTTGACGTGAGAAAGACAAGCTGTTGTTTTATCTTATGTGATGCCAAAACTGATGGTAATCACGCATCACACAGACTTGATGAAAGCAAGTTTTCGAAATAAAAAATAATCGGCATTGCCTTTTGAAACTCATGAGGTAAATATTTCACTAGATATATCTTGTCAACTTGATCTAGATTTAATAACAAGAAGATTTAACACCCAAGCAAGTAACCACGTGTATGTTGTGACATCATGGAACCGTGATGACAAGGGCTGGCATTCGCTCAGTAAGTGCAACAACAAACACCATTTTGAATGGAAGGATAATCTTTAGACTTCTTTCAATTTTAACTAGTAATTTGAGCTTCCAAGAACAAGTTTGTTCTTTGCTGATGTTGTTTTTGCACTTTTTAAATAAACTTCATTTCTTGCAAGGTGTGTTTTTGAAAATTTTTTAAAGTTTATTACTGTTGCATAATTTATTGAAACCAAAGTTAGATAAGTTTCTTAAAGTGTTTGGTCTGAATTTGTGTATTTTTTCTTTTTACGTAAAATATGTCGCAACAGGCATTTCAGATGCGTATTTAGAATGACACCCACTGACACAAAATAAAGGCTCAGATTATCATTTAAATAGCTTTATTGGAAGATAAAAATATTTGAGATCGTTTTCCTCCATTTTCAGCAAATTCGAGGTAATTTTAGAATTTTGAAGTTTTAGAGCACCTTTTGAACTGAACTCAAAAAGCTTAAAGTGGCAGAGAGATGACAGAAAGTTAGAAAGAGAGAGAGAAAGAGAGAGAGAGAGAGAGAGAGAGAGAGAGAGAGAGAGAAGGAGGTGAATATCGAAACTGGTAAACACACAGGAAGATGGAAAGATAGATAGGTAGGAAGAACAATAGACATTAAAAAAAAATGAATCACATAAATTAACATAAGATGGACAAGTACACAGACTGATAAAATCATTAGTAAGAAAAAAAATTTAAAAAGATGGATTAGTATATACACTGAACGACTGAACGACAGACAATGAAAAAAAGATGGCTGAAATAGTTAAAAATGACATGAATTGCTTTACAAGGCAAAATAAAATGGAAAAGCTGAGGAAATTAAGTAAAGCTAGGTACACAAGTTGTTAACACTAAGTAACTGAGTACGCAATTGCTCAGATTAAGGAGAAAAATAAAGAATAACAACAGCCACTATTCTATTAAATAACAAAGTCAAACATCTTTGAATGCAAATACAATACAAACAATGCTATACCCGAAGCCTGTTCTTGCGGGTGTTTAGTTATGTGTGTTTGTAAACGTTATTCCATGATCTTCTGCCGCACAAAAGCCTGAAACCATCCAAATCATGAGATCTCATTGGTGCTCGTACCTAAGCTAAGACTGACTGCCTTCGTCACTTTAGAACCCCCCCCCCCCTTAACATTTTTTACACACACGCAAAATGATTACCCACCACCTTAGCCCCACCCTATTTTTGGGAAGTTGTTCTTTTTTTTAATTTTTATTTTATTTTAGAGGGGGGGTGTTAACTTTTTATGTCAATCATAAAATGATGATCATGAAAATTGTCACGGTGGGGGGATGTATAGGTAGGGACGACGTGGAATTAAATGTGTGGACGAAATGAGAGCAATGTGCTCAGTAAAAACAGACGATTGCTGCATCTCTTTTTTGAGCCAAGCCCCATTTACTGTTCACATGTGTTTGGCTCAGATCATGGGTACATTCTGTGTCACTTGTAATTCAAAGGCTTAATTTAATTTGAAATATGACATTTTGCCCTTCATTGGATTTTGAATTAAAGAAAAATGGCTAACGAGACAAGGCAAACCAAGTTTGGTTTATTAAGCTGGCTGGATTTATGAAAATTAAAATTTTAGTAGTAAAAAAGCTGTAAAATATAGGATTTAAATTGTTACATTTTTCTAAGCAGACATTCAAATGACTGTGAAACAGCTCAAGACTCACAAAAAGTCTCATAAACAAAAAATCCGTGGAGTATCTAAATGGCTGTAATAGACCAACGTAAAAGAACTACCAATGTATTTGATTGCTTGAAAGCAGATCGGGTATAAAATACGTATTCCGTGCGTTACCCTTGGTGTCACAGTTAACAGTCCTAAAAACGGCCTTCTCGCTACCTCTTAAATATCTCAGATGGATTTTATAGGGAGTACATATGATACACTGCTATCATTGCTTGATGAAATGAGCACAATGCGAGGTTTTGATACTGTAATATGTAAGTTTACCGAATTTATCTCGATCGCGGAAGTTTGGTGGCAAGGCTGTAACGCACGGAAGATGCAAACATCATGGGATAAACGATCCTAAATTTTATCGAAACAGTGTACTGGCAGTTGAGGATCTGGTTATTTTTAGCCATGATGTCAACAATTTTGCAATGGGAAATGAATATCGGAAACTAGCCAATGATTTCCCTTCGTGTCCTACTATTCGCGCTTTCGTTACGCACGCAAGACTTTCAACATAGCTCTAAAAATCCACTTCCACGAGTGTTTTTTCGGAGTAAAAAAGGTAAGAAACTGTGGTTAAGACATTTTTCTTTTGTTTCATAGCACATTTGTGGAAAAATACCATTTAAATTTTATTCTAGGTGCCTAAATCTAATGTTTTCGGATAACGTAAAAACACATTTTGCTTGAAAATGACCCAAAGTAACAGAACAGAAAGCATTAATCACATAACTTAATCCTTATCAGGACTATTTTAATGCCATTTCGTCGTTTAAACATTGTTTGTTTATATCTAGGCTCTTCAACTCGATAAAGTTTACGTATTCTAATGTGCGTAACGGGGACACGACAATAAAGCACAGATCTAGATGAGTTCAGTGTCTCGGTCACGAACGAATATCTGAACTACTCTTTTGATTCAATACTTTAATATTTAAAAATAGGAAGCTGTTCTCAATATTTTTAGTTACTTCTTTAAAATAAGAGACAGCTTACATCCTACTAACTCCTCGTGTTTCGCGGCTAGGGGAACTACTTTCCGTTCGTTACTTTTCAAATTTTATAGGCCTGTAATTGATAATTTTCTCTTTTCCTCTGTGACTGTCTCTCCAACTTAGGTGACTCAAAGTTAAACCTATCAAGTCGGGCAATACCTTGAGGTGTTTCTGTACGCAGAAAATGGTGCTCGCCGCCCTTACCGGGGCATTGTAAGTACTATTTTTAATTATCAACTTTAGTCTTTAGCCTTATCTTAGGGCAAGTTAGCATCGATCTTTGTATCAATTGCTCACTATGTTCATTCTACATTTAGCAAATTTAGTGAATTTCACATTTGCAATATATGTGTTATCGGTACGTGTCGTTGGATTAAAGAAAAGTTAAAGGCAGGTGAGCACTAATAACTGTTTTAGTGGTTTGAAAACTTTTTTAAGTAGCGATATGATTTGCCCACTTTTTGTGTATTTCTGCAATTCTTTCAGAACACCTATCTCATAGCCATGCAGTATCATTTGCTTAATACAATATCTGCTTCATCGGCATGTAAAATATAAGTGAGATAAATATCTTACTCTTAGTGCTGTTTGTCATTGACATTGATTGTCACAATAAACTAGCTTAAACTTAATGTCCTCTTCATTTTGTCCACAACCCCTCTCTATACAGATCCAAGACTGCATTGATGGGGAGTGGGAGATCAGGTTCATGGAGAAGAAGGGGGATGCTTAAGTGTGTGCAGTGAAGGATGTCATTTCTCCTATGCCTGGGAGTGACATTTCTCAGATCTTGCCACCTCCAAATAAAATTAGGAAGAGGGAAATACAAGTTCATTTCCTAAAGATTGTTTTGGCTTCCCACCCTCAAATACAATTTTCTTTTCTTTCTTTTTTTTTTTTATTTCTAGTGCGTTTTGAATTTGGAATAAACCTTTGAATTTTATTTCTTTGTCTTACTCATACTTCCTTCTCTAATTTTTTTTGTTCTCGTTATGGTTTTGGTGTCCCAGTTACGTACAGAAGAGACAGTTATACACTATACTGGTGTTTTACTGGGAGGATTATATTATTTTAATGCTCAATTACTTAAACTTTTGACAGTTGAAAAGTGAGTGCTAATTGAAATGGGCACTTGGGATAGTCTAAACTGTACTGACAAAACTTTGAATCTTGATTCTTCTGTGCGTGACGGTGTCCCGTATGAGTATGGCTTGATACAGATCTCATATGTATTTTATTCTGTTAATTTGTATATATATGATAGCAGGCCAGATCTGCTTCCTATCACAAAATGAATCAAGGTTTACAATAATATAACAACAGATCTAGGATTACCATATGGGACACCAAGTAACGCACAGAAGATTTTCAACAGCATATCTAAAAATAAGTGCCCTGAAATAACAAAAATGTTTGCTGCTCTGGGAGTAAATTTTTATGATGATATAGTCTTTAGCCTGTTCATTCACCAAATTTCATTGCGTTCATTAAAAAAAAAATTTGGGGGGAAGATGTAACAATTGGTGTACCCATGATCTGAGCCAAACATACATGCAATAGATATTATATAATTTAACACAGCTCAGTCCCTTTTAAATACGATTAAATTTCCAATCCGTTCAAGGACGGTGCTTAGGGCAGAGCTACCAACCCAGAAACACCGAAAGCTGTAATCTCAAGAGTCAAAACCTGTAACCTGGGACTCAAAACTGTATTCCATATATTTTATTACATGATTTGTGCTTTTTTCAATGCACACGCATCAAATAAAAGACACCAATTTTGAAGCAAACTGCACACAATATAGAAAAAAAACAACATAAGGTAAGAATGTAAGAGTAGCTAAGATTCCTCTGCCGAAGCATTGCTTGAAATTTGTTAGGGGATATTAAACGAGACAAGAATCAAAACAATGATTTTAATACTAATCCAATTTTCTCTTACAGAAGAGAGATAATGAATGTAGCTAAATATGTTTTAGAA
This sequence comes from Plakobranchus ocellatus, assembly GCA_019648995.1. Classification (NCBI taxonomy): domain Eukaryota; kingdom Metazoa; phylum Mollusca; class Gastropoda; family Plakobranchidae; genus Plakobranchus; species Plakobranchus ocellatus. Next base: position 59,180 of record BLXT01006160.1, read on the forward strand.
AAGAGACGACTGAAATTAAAAACAATTATTCAAAAAAAAAAAAAAAAAAAAAAATTCCTGGGATCTTTGTTTACATTTGTATTGAAGCACTTGTCAACTTAGTTCTAAAAGAGTTCTAGACTGTTAGAACAAACAAGATGAACTGATGATCATCATATGTCTTAATTCTTAAAAATAAAATTTCTGTACTAAATTAAAAAAAAATAAATTGCAATGAGGATGCCATAAAGTTACATCCGGTTTACGTTTGTTCGGGGGCATTTTTAATTCATTAAGTGACTGATCATTTTGAATTTTTGAAAATCAAAAATAATGTCTGAGAAAAGGAGATTGGTTCAAACTACCTTGCATGACCTTTGAAAAAATCCTCCTCAAGTGGCTGCGAGACTAATTCCTCATCATAATAATTAGATCTAGGCTTTAGATTTAACGTATTGGCAGGCCCCTTAATTGTTTCTTTTAGTCCTTATTGGCGTTACTTGTCTGGATGCCTTCTTGAAAATTGAGATTTGTAACCAATGCATTTCTCTGCTAGAGAGCAACTGATAGAGTATTATAATTTTAAACTCTATATTTAGATCTATTCCAAGTACGGATGTAGATCTATATTAAGTAGATCTAGGTCTAGCTCTAGTGTAGACTCTTCACAAATCAAACAAACGTATATTTGACCAAAGTGGACCTAATTCCAGATTAGAGTCTTAAAATTATGGACGTATAGATTGTCAGAGGTGTCAATCACAAGAATTCCCTAAAATTTAAAAGACATCGTTGCCATATTTAGGCTAGTGAGAAATAGAGCAAAAGTTCCAGCCCATATCGTCTCAGTGAAAAGACAATAAACATATTCCTGATTTCAAAAGCACTGGGTCTATTTGAAGTACAAGCATTTTTATTGTTGCAAGTGCCAGTATTAGTACTACTGACATTATAACAAGTAAATCTGATCACTGGTAATGATAAATTTCAAGTGCCAAGCGAGGGAGAGAGCTATGAGAAAAGAAACAATTGAAAGCGGGCGATTCTTCAAAACCACCAGTTCTTCAAAACCACGATATCGAAAATCGAACAAAAATAAATAACATTTTAAACTGATAGTATTTGTATCGACCGGAAGCATGTTAAAAAATATGAACAACTCTCACTTCCGGTAAAAAAACGAAACTTCAAAGAAGCAAAAGTGAAAGTACAGTGCAAACGAAAGCAAATTAGTCTAAATTCATCTTACGCAATGTAAGAAAAAATCGTAATTTTGACCTAAAAAACGTACTGCGTAATTTTAGCTACAAAAACGCAATTTATAACGTTTTCTCGTAACAGCTCTGTTAGGAACTAATACAATTTCAATCTACTCCAGAACTCCTTTAAAACGTAGTTTGGTTTTCAGCCCGTTCCAAAAGTGTACTTTAAGCGTAATTTAACCTTCAGTCCGTTCCAGGACTGCCCCTGTAAAATTCAATAACGGGAGGAATTCTTAATATACGGTATACCATTTCCATTCGTTAAATTCTCATTTCTGTATTTGAAACTCGTAATTCAACATAATTTATATTACTTAACAAAATACATATCGTTAACTCATAAACACTTAGATTTACAATCCATTAATATTTGAAGCATTTTAACACTAAGATATATATGTACATATAATTCATATAACGTTTCAACATTTAACGTATTTAATATTTAATGATTTTGACCATTTAATTTTTCAATCACTCCGACACAAAGCCAATATCGACAAATATCTGCTAACCAAAATACACTACCGTTTAATTAAATTTATGCTAATATTTTAGCCCATAAGGCTGCTGCATGGGCAATATGTTCGAACATAGGCAATATTTTACATACCCGATTACCAGCTGTCTATGCTACAATAATTTGGAGACCTTTCTGCAAAGGCATTTAGACTGCAACTGAAGCTAAAATGCTACCTAAGTGTTTAGCAATCAACAACTGAGTGCTACTCATCGGTGAGCTTTGAGCCGCACTGTCTCGTTGCTCGTGTTCCTCCCTGCGCCACCCTAACCTATCTAACAAAATTCAAATAAAAGTTAAGAATTAACAACTTGGGGAATCTTCATGGCAAGTGTCTTTTGTTTCGTTTTTGTTCTTTCATTTTAACCTTTGATCTAAGTATGAAATGATTTAACTCCAAATGATAAACGAACTAAATGGTTAAGGAGACCGTGGATAGTGACAAAGATAATGACAATGGCGGTCTTCTAAAATTAATCGCGTTATGGGGAAAAAGATATTAATCATAATTAGTACGATAAAGTTATGATGATTTTCTAGTTGTGATAATGTAGACCTGCCAACATTACGCTTTAGGCGTAATTTATTACGCCGACGGGAACAAAATTACGCCTTACGCTCAGCACACAAAAAAAATTACGTTGAGCGAGGCTAGGCCTAAAAAATCTCCTGAATCTATTTTCCATTTCCTGCGATTTTCTTTCTCTTTACAACTAATGCAAAAAACTTTGTATCAATCAAAAGCTTATGGCCATATTTTTTGTAACTAGTTGTATCGGCCAAGTAGGCCTGCGTAGTTTCTATAGCTTGCATCAGAGATCTTCAAGTGTCCCACTATTGCATTAATCGTAAAATATCAAGAAAGCCGTTTTGTGACCTCTAGTTTTTTTTTTTTT
>BLXT01006160.1:65980-77534 GCA_019648995.1 Plakobranchus ocellatus
ACGTATTATATTTTTTATTGCATTGTGTGTGTGTGTGTGAATTGTTTTGTCTTTCTGTGTTGATTGGTTTATGGGTGGTTTTTTCTCGTGCGTATGTCTTTTTTGTGGTGTTTTTCTTCCCTTTTTACATTTTCTTTTTTCTTTTATTTTAATTTGTTTTTAGTAGGAGTAGTAGGCAACATTATGTATTTAAGTGGGTCCAGAATATGGTGTTTTACAATGCTTGGTTAAACTAAGTATGTAAACAGCGATCTAATTCCGAAGGCCTGTTGTTTTCAGTTGCTTCCGATCAGGTTGAAAGTTGCCTTTTGTGAGGGCTGACATGATAGCATCCTTGTCTTTCAAGAATGTATAACTATAAAGTGTTCCTGGCGAAATCTCAAGATCTCGACAGATCTGGGCTTTTGACTTTTCTTTCTTGTCCACCTCCTCAATGATTTTGGCCTATCCAAAGAAAATTTCCTTATTCTTGATTCCATGCAGGATAAACACAGGCTAAGACCGCAATCAAATGTAGGCTTAGAAATTTAGATCTAGAGATCTATTCATTAATGCGAACTGCGAGCATCAGAGCGAGACTGAGAGATAAGAGGCAATTTCGCAAAACACTGGACCTTGATCGATGCTTTCTTTGTTCATTGAGTCAGTGAGTGACAACCACAACGGTGTAAATGTAAGCCTAATTGAAATCTATCTAGGCATTGAACAAAATAGACGCACCCCGAGGGCTTGAAAAGTTGAATGCGCCCAGTTTTTTCCTCATCAGCCCCACCCTCAGTCTATTAAACTACCAATCACACACTCTGACAGTCACAGTCACACACGCCTCTTGCTAGCCTACGGCTGACGGACCATTCACCACTCAGTCCCATGCCTTTTTTGCCAATCCAAGTCGCCAGCGTTGCATCATTCTCTGTCACCCCCCGATGCGCAAGGTGTTCATTGGCTAATATTTTGAATGAAAGTACCGAAACAGACCATGGCTTTATCTCCTTTGTATCAATACCGATGTTAATTAAGATTCATCGCGGAGCTATAGTCCGTTTCACGAATCTTGTAGGCCTAGGCTTAGGCCTTTGTACGAAGCTGGGTCCCGCTGTAGGCAAGCTTATCATGTAGTAGATGCCGTTCTAGCGAAAATAAAATATAAAGGATATATAAGGGAAAATAACGGGCTTGTGTCAAGGTCCCGTTGCATGCAAGGTCCCGTTGTAACCAGGTCCCGTTGTACTATGAGACGACCAAAGGTTATAGAAGCTAATGATCCCAAAGATTTATTAGAATATTGCTCAGAAGGCTTGCATTCATGGTTGTTATCAAAATAATTGTGAATGAACAAGTCATTAAAATGTATTGAAACTTCAAATACTTTTGCAATGTGCTTTTACCAAAGCACATGCCATGCACGGAAAAATTTCATTGATAAACGCACTCACAGTTAGCTTTTTCCCAAAATGTGTATTCTCCCCACTCATTCCTTAACTGCGAGAAAAAAATATTTCCTTGACTTAATTGTCTTTTATTCCCCATTCTAGTTAATGCAAACATCCCTTCTGAAAACGTGTCTACAGCAAAAAATATTTCTTGAAGCTTCAGCAAATTTTGTATATCTGTGTTAAACAGATGTAGCACAATATCCTTGAAACACTGAACTATCAATGAAATAACACCAAATTTTCCCGGCTGCTCTACGACAAAATGATTTTTGGGGAACCAGCCAAATCAAACCCATAACAATTTTTTTCTGCTTCGGGCGGACCACATCCTTTTTTTTTTTTTTGACAGTCTTGGCCGGACAAAGTATATGGTTAAAGATGATATAAAACTTTAGGTTAAGATCACAAAAATTTTTTAAAAATACAAATAAATGAAGAAAGAGCTGAGTAAGAGAAAAAAATATACACAAGAGCATCAATAAAAAAAGATAGTGTTAAAGACAAGCAATGAGAATATAATGAATGTTAACAGGAAGGCTTTGACACACACAAAAGGTTTCATAAAAACACTTAGATTGAAGCCAAACAAGGTGAGAATAAGTGAGTGAGAGAAGGAGAGACAGAAAGAGAGCGAAAGAAACCTAGAGTGAAATACAAAGATAAAAAACAAAAAAGAGATGAAAAAAGATACATAATGATTATAGCTGAACGAGATTTTTCGTAGCTAGAATAAGTGTTGAAAAATGAGGACTATTGTGTACAATCTTTACTTTCTAGACAAAAATTTCAATGCATAGAACTAAAAATTTCTTAAATATTATTTTATAACTATCAAGTTATCACTATGTTTATGCACATAATACATGCATCCCATACATGCACAGCTTTTTTAGCCCTGAGGCAATCAAATAAATGGTGTCACTTCTCTACGCAATTGATTCAATTGACACAAGGTACCTATTAATTTGAAATTTGACAATCAATTGAATATTTTTTCATTTGGTTGAAATCATTCTAACATCCTCATTTGCTATTCTTTTTTTTTTAATCTGTCCTTATGAATGGAACTTAAAACATTTTAACATAATTCTTGTTCATTAGCACCTCACACTTATCTAATACCATAGTAGAAAAGTCACAAAAATCATACTGATTTTTTACAGTATTTACAAGTACCTGAGAGATTCCAAGCATCTCACTGATATCCATTAGCATCAGCTGTAGACCCCATAGAAACCAAGCCAGGACATGCAACAGGAAGAACAGCAGCCAAAGGTACCAGCGATCTTTAGTGTCCACTATCCATAGGCCATACTCTGGGATTGATTGCCACTTTAGGACACACAACTGGAGGAGAGACAGAAACCATTTATAGCATGTGATACATTATGCAAACTTTTCACATATTCATTGCTCGTCAATGAATAGCAAAATCCAAATGCTCAGTCTCGAATGCTAAAAAGTTTATTTGAGGTTTTTTTTAAATATCAAAAACCTAACTGCTTTTAGTTTAGATTCAAGATCATTTATTGCGAAACCAGATATATCTAGTTGAGAGATGGACTATTGATATTATGTCAGAGTAAGAGAATGCTGATACATCTAAATCAACACCGAGAGAGAAAAATGTTCTCTTGCTCAAAGTATTATACACATTTAAACAAGATAAACAATCAAAAGCTTGAGAGTATCCACAGCTTTAAATACCCAGTACCCAATAGTGAGATATGAAGATTCCAAGTTGGAAGTATTGACCACGACGGCACAGACCATATCCACAATGACAAAGCTCAAAACTGCCTGCAGTACTACAAGAACATGATCATTATATCAAAGACTCTACTCATAAGTACCCTAATCATGTAAGAATTTTAAGCCCTAAGTGCTGTGGATAGGGGATGCCTTCAGAAAGTTCTGAGCATCTCTTACACGTACACCACCATAATGAACAAGTGAAAAGACAAATCAAAAGTGAAAATGGGTCACATCTGATGGCTGCACTTGTATGGACACATTACCTGCTCAATAAGGCTTGCAAAACCATTTTGCAGAGCAGAGAAAGAGTAGAAAATGCAGACAAATGAAAACATGGGAAGAGAAAATTTAAGAGAAAGAAGAGGAATAAAACTCAAGAGAGAAACCCAGAAAGATTGACAACCTGTAGGAATGGCCAATGATTGTTGCCAATTCCCCACAGCTGCCTTGACAGACATAAAAATAAAGGGATTTGTAATTCTTAACATTTAAACTATTAATAGATTGCCCCAAGAAACACTTCTGCTGAGTGTTGAACTGCATAATGGTAACGAAAATCTAAAGGAAAGGAATCTTTGAAAACAGATCCTGAGAGTATTTACAAGAGTTGGAAGAAGTTAAAAAAAAAAGTAAAGCCATCTAGTTTGGTATAGGTCTCAATCTCTGCAGAATATTGGCATATATGTCAATAGAGGTGAAGTGTAATCATACTGGATTGTTCAAATATCTTTTAATATTAGATTATTCTTCCATTTGTTTATATATCAGGGATACCAGTGACCTCTGAAAAAAACGCAGGAAACTTATCAGTTGGCCTGGGTCCAACGGGCCACCTGAGACCTCATTGATTGTGGACCACTCCTGCATTGAAATGATCTTTTTGAGGAGAACAATGACATTACAATCATAAAATTATCAGAAAATCAATAAGTAATAATAAAAAAAAATTTTCAGAAATCTGAAAAGTCAGAAATCCAATTTAAATCTGAAATTCCTTGATGCATACGATTCACAAAGACCAAATACCCCAAATCACATGGACATGAAAAATGTCCATCTAATTTCCAGTAAAATAATAGGGCAAATAAAAAATAATTCAATTAACATAAATTTTCACTTTGGGGGAAAAAAGTGCTATTTGCAGGCAACATGATTGAAAAATCCAAGATTCCCTTTATAATTTAATGTTCAAGACCCAGAAGCTATGATAACATGATGCTAAAATGGAGCTAATGAATCAATGACCTGAAGCGAAACAAAAAGTGTTATAAACTTTAAGTGTTAAAAAAGTGGACCTACCAATAGAGCTGAGGAAGATACTAGAGTGTAGATCAACCGTTGTGAGACTGTTATGTTTAGCCAGGATTCCATTATGCCCTTGAATCGTGGAGTTGCCATCTGGCTGTGCTGTATCATGAACCCAATCAGAAGCATTCCATCCCACATGAAGCGAACCAGCACTGAACTACCTGACATTAACAGATCGGAATGCTTTTAAAGTAAAAACTAAATTTTGAAGTTATAATTCATTTTATTTGTTGGCGAGTAATCAAAATTATTATATGAATTAAATTCATCCAAGTGCAGTATCAAATTAATTTTACAATTTTAGAATATTTTTTAAATTGAATTGAAGACTAGAGTCTCTTGGCTAGAGTCTATAGAGAGAAAAAAAAGAAAATATTTGAAACTTTCTCAACTAGATTTATTGGATTAAAGAAAACAAATTATGACAAAGTTTGTATAATTTGCAAAAGAAGTTTAAAATGGATTTCAAATCCATATCTTGCACTGCACAATCCATGCTCAGAGATTTCATTTGAAAGACAAATTATAAATGATACTTGCTCTTCTTTTAATTGATACATCTACCAAAACTGAAGTCACTGTGTTGAGAGATCTTTTCTTTCAATCAAATTAGAAGTATTTTTCCTCAAATGCTTTTTTTTTTAAAAAGAAACTCATTTGGAATATTCTCAAATAAAAATGAAGAGCTTGATCTAGACTTCAGTTTTTAAAAATCCAATGAAGATGAGACTGTTTTTTTCTGTTTATAATAAATTTTTCAAAGCTTTTTAAATTTAAGATCTTGATCTAGAGGAAGTTCGGCTTATTTCGTACTGTCTCTTAATTTTGTGCGGGTAAGAAATTTTTTACCAGCGCCAATTTTTCACCATATTCAGCCTCGCAGATCTGTAATAATCAATCTTTGATGAAAACAGAGCAAAAAAAGCAGGGGACCATTAAAAATGATTTGTTTTATACTCCGCATAACACACCCCCATTGATTGCCTTGTGTTTCACTCTTGAATCCGAGAGTTCTCCTTGATCAACAACAAAATTTTGTGTTACGAAAAGAAGAGTTTCCATCCAACAGGGTGAAAAAGAGCGAAACATTGTGACTTTTTACAAATGTTTTTTCCATTTAGAATCCATCCAGACTTTACTGGGATTATTTTGAATCTAAAACACAAGCTTTTGAAATGAAAAATGAAATTGTACCAAGTAAGACATAGGCTCGAGCCGAGTCTTTATATTTCCTAATAGGCCTTTTCTGTATTTTTGTACCAGGTACAAAGTATGGGAATAGGGTAAAAAAATGGCAACAAAGGGTATGACATTTTTTTTTTTATGAGAATAAGCCACAATGTAAACAAAAAAGAGAAGGCCTATTTCTTGAAATACCTTCTCGCACAGAAGTGGCAACAACAACGACGATTTAGTGCCATAATATACATTTGATTTCCAATAATAATAATAAGAAGAAGAATAACAACAATAATAATAATAAATGATCACAACAATAGCAATGAAAATAACAACGGCGACGATAATAATAATAGTAGTACCCTGTTATATGTGTGTGTGTTTGTATATGGGCTATATAATAAGTACACATATTACTGAATTACATATATCTCTAGAACGAACACAATGACAAGGGGGACATCAGTGGCACAGTGGCTAGTGAGTCCGCCCTGATATCTGCTGGGACCCTTCTGTCGCGGGTTTGAGCCTTTGTTGTGGACTGGCTATATAAAAAAAAGCAAACCAAATCGATGATAAGGATGATGATAATGATGATGATGATAATAGTATTGTAACATAAATCCCCACACAAATTAATATATGGACACGATGACGAGGATGATGATGATTATAATATAGTACCGTAATACATTAGTGTATAGATACAATTATCTATATCTAACAAAGATGACGAAAATTGATTTATAATAATATTTTGATTTTTGTGTAGGCCTATATATAATATAAAATATGTTTATATATAATGTATCTATAATATATATCAAACAACGACATGCTACTGATGTTGCTGCTGTTCATGATGATGATTGTCATAATCCACAGTATCCTTAACCATTTAGCTCGTGTATCATTCGGAGTTAAATGAAAAAATCATTTCATAATTAGAGCACAAAAGTTTAAAATGATAAAAAAAATGCAACAAAAGATGTGTGCCCATGAGGATGACCTGAGTTGTTTATTCAAAAAGTTTACTTTAATTGTGGTAGATAGGTCAAAGTAAAGTAGGCAGGAGCACAAGAAAAGTGACAGTGAGGCTCAAAGCTCTCCCATGAGTAGCACTCGGTGGTTTTCAGACAGAGCTGATTTTTCCAGCTTTAGTTGCAGTTCAAACACTATAGCCTAAAGGCCTCCAAAATGGTATTGGAGTATAGACAACTGGTAATCAGGTATGTTAAATATTGCTTATATTTGGACATTTTACCTATGCAGAAGTCATATGGGTTATGATCTAATCATAAATTTAATTAAACAATAATGTATTTTAGTTGTCAGATACATGTCAGAGTGATCGGAAAATTAAATGGTAAAAAATCCTAAGTATTAAAAATGTTGAAATGATAAATGATTGATATCTAAGTGTTAAAATGCTTGAAATATTAATGGATTGTAAATCTAACTCTAAGTGTTTAGGCACTAACAATATGTATTTTTGTTTAGTAACAGTAATTATGTCGAATTATGAGTTTTGAAATATGGATATGGAAATGAGAATGCAAATAGGTTGAAATGTTGAAATGAGAATGCAAATAAGTGGAAATGTTGAAATGATAAATGAATGATATCTAAGTGTTAAAATGCTTGAAATATTAATGGATTGTAAATCTAACTCTAAGTGTTTAGGCGTTAACGATATGTATTTTTGTTTAGTAACAGTAATTATGTCAAATTATGCCTTTTGAAATATGGATATGGAATTGAGAATGCAAATAAGTCGAAATGTTGTTGTAAGAATTCATTCCATTATTGAATTTTACGGGGAACAGTCCTGGAATGGACTGAAAATTTATGTTTAGAGCCATTCCATGTGATGTGTGTTACACCTGAGGACTATTCTGAGAGGTTTTTAATTTAACTGACAAATCAAACAAGGTGTTTCATACATAGTTTATATATTTGTGTACAAAAATGATTACTCTACATAAATAAAACCTCTAGTATTACACTTTACAGCTAACATGCACAAAGTGTCTGAGAATGGGCCAAAAGATTAGTGACGTGTGTTACTCCAAGAAAATCAAACAATCTAGTTTAAATCATTCTGTCATTAATTTCTTCAAAGTTTAAAGCCAAACAATATCTATCCAGCTTCCTCTTGCATAAATGATCACTTAATGTAGTCAAAGTAAATTTAATAGTAAAAAATATCCTGTTTTGAAATAATATAGTAAAATGTGTGTTACATCTTCAGATCCAGAATAGTTTATTTAGATTTCCAGTCCGAATTTTTTTTTTAGGTCCATTTCTTGTACAAAAGTAAGATGCTGAAAGTGCTACCAGCATGGATGATGGTTCAAATTCCAAAAAAAAGGGTAATTTAATTAAAAAACATTTTTTTCAAAAACTTTTTAAAGCTTGCAAATCTCGTAACACCAAGTCTGGGTAAAAAAAAAAAAAAAGTTGGATCTTATTTTAAGCTATCTGATTTCAATATTTCATAATTTTTCATCCAAAAAACTGAATTGATTACCTATAGATTTAGACTTCCTCTCTTTATGTTAAGTGACAAAGGCATTATCATTTTTTAAAATTGTTTTTTGTCTTTCCCAAATTTACAGAACGAAACATAATGTTTCAAATTTTTTTTTTTAATTGTTCTATTCTATTCATGCCTTTGAGGTCTGGTCTCATTTTAATTTATATTATACTGCTCCTTGCTCTCTTATAAAAATTCCAGCCATACTTGAGCTTGTGTCTTTCTGTTCGCGTTATATTTACAAAACCTAGAAAAGTAAACAAGAGAATGGGGGCTACTGTGAAGAAGGTCAGAGTCACATTCACCTAGTGAGCTTCAAGAATACAGAAAGAAAACAGTAGAGCATGTTGGCACATGACAAGTTATCTTAAGAAAATCAGTCTGCCTAGTTCCTGTCGCCTGTCAGTCTTTGTTTCTTTTTTATCATCAGTTTCCAAATTTTGTTTTGCAAACTAAGTAATGTATATCATGTGCATTGATCTATCAATGTAATACTTGTAAAAAAAATGGGTAACACACGTCATGTGACGTGTTTTACAAATTTCAACCCCCCAAAATGACAAATGTGTGAAGTTTCAAGCCATTTTCTTGATTTTAATTTTTGAATAGGCATTTGTAGAAAATGACAGGCTTTGGAGAATAAAGCTTCAGTTGCTATTAAATAAGGAAAGTAATATGATTTAAAGAAAATATGACGTGTGAATCATGACATTTACAGTTATGCTCATTTTTCCAATTTAACAAAATTGCAGAAGTAATGACACAATACATGATTACAAAAAAAGATGAATGAACCACATCCTAAAGAAGCATAAAATTAAAAAAATGAGCTATTTTCTTGTCTCTTAATGTGTATTAGTTATCATGAAAGTTGCGTAAAAAATACATGTCTATTTTGACAAAAATAAACCCTTGCAAAAGCGAGCCAACCAAATCTTTTGTATCACTTTCTTTAATTTTCTTTTGGTTGCAGTGTATTAATTAACATTTGGTCTTATGAAAAAAAAACAAGTTTTCAGTCTCTGTGATCAATTTTGATTTTTCACCTACTGGTTGACATTTCATGGAATGGCCCCCTAAAGAACAATCCTGGAGTGGACTGAAATCAAATTAACTCCTTAAGAACAGTACTGGAGCAGTCAGAAATTAAAACTGAGTTGAACTATAAAATTCCTATAATTCGTACCCCTAGTACGGAGTATTACTACCGGGGGTATGAATTTTTAATATGGGAGAGACAAAATACGAAGACAGAGTACAAAAAATGAAAATTTATGTCTATAAATCTATGCTTTAAGACAAAATTAGGGTAAAACTAAAAGTGCATTTTAAGTGCGTAAATTATTAAGGCTCATATATATGTTTAAAGGTGCGTAAATTATTGCACTGAAACATTAAACACTTGCCTTCGTAACAGATATAAAGACAATGATTTTCAGCTACGTAGCACATTTTTATACTGGATAATTATGAGCTTTAACCTTTAACATAGCAAAAAACACATCCTCGTCACGAAGCCTATAGCGAAAGACAAATTCATGGAGATAGGGTGGGAAAAGATCTCGGGATGTGCCAAACTGTCTGTGCAATTTTCATTTTAGTGCCATCCACATATTCTCGACAAGTAAAATAACAGGAATTTATTCAACTATCTCCAACTCCACCCCCAAATCCCTATCTTGACCATTTTCAAGTAGGCATTTGAGTCTCATAATTTACATACCTAAAATGCACTTTCACCCAAAATTAGATCAATGGATATATTATAAAGAGTGATTGAAGTGATCATGCATTGTGGTTTACGTAGGGGTGTCCATTTTAAAAGGAATGTCCTCAAAGTCAAAGGGTAAGAAATATGGCAAACTTCCTATAGATCTAGATTAGATCTAGATTTAAGCCTATTTCAAAACAATTTTCATAAGATCTTACTCTGATGCTTAAAATTTTGTAATCTCAAATCTCGATTTGATGAAAAAATCTACTAGATTCTACTTAAGGTATGCTTACCCTTATCCAAGAGATTAAAAGTTTGTTTAGAAATAAGTATTTGGAAATTGCCCACTGCCGTTAATGCTAGTAGCACTGATATGAAACAAATGATATAATGAAAACTTCTCAGTAGCCAGTTTACGCTGGATTTCAAAATTGACGCCATGATAAAAACTAAAAAATCCCTAAAAGGCTAAGGGCTAGATCTAGATCTAGATATCTAGATTCTAGATATCTAGAAATCTAGACTCTAGAATCTAGCCTAGATCTTTTAAAGTATAATTTATTAGAATGTATCGATTCAAAAAAAACATTTATGATGATAACTGCAAATTGCAAGCTTGATTCTTTGATCTAAAATTTAGATCGAGATCTAGATCTAGATTTATTTGTAAAGATCTATGAGTGTGGTCTAGATCTAGATCTAGATCTAGATCTAGATAAGATCTAACATGTAGATCTAGATTAGTGGGGTGGTCTAGATCTAGATCTAGAATAGATAGAAAGCAAAACTTGTGCCTATTGCCTAAATCTAATCTTTTTAAAAGAAGAATGCCATTGCCACCATAGTCATAGTATATAACAGAGTACTATAATTCTAGAGCGCTTAGTGGGCAATCATACTGTGCGTAATAGAATAGCAGCGGGCTTTCAAAAGGAGGGCAAGATGCTTGGCCGCGAGCTCTGGTACCCGCGCTAAGCCGTTAGCTTTCACTGTTCACTCAGCTGAGCATCGTTTGTAAAGCATATTGTTTAATTTTCTAAATGTTTCGTGCATGTTGTGCTGTTGGATTTGCAATCAGAAAACATAAAGGATAACAAAGCATTTCACTTCACAATAACTATAATACTATTTTAATGTCAGTGAAATACAGTTGAGAACAACATGGCATAATAGGGCTTGCGTGAGTAAACAAATTATAGAAAAATAGTCTTCTTTTGTTCCCGTCAACTCGACAATGGCAGTGTGGGTATTTATATATATATATATATATATATATATATATATATATATATATATATATATATATATATATATATATATATACATATATATATATTTTTTTTTTTTTAAACTTGTTAATCAATTTTTGTTCTCTTGGTGGAAATTTTAGATATTATTCCATTTGCCCTTAGTCAGTCATTTTACATTCATTCTTAGAATTCCTGCATCCTCTGCATTCAATCCATTTATTGCAAAGATTATCAAGTGGCAATCTGAGATAGAGATCCGAAAATATATTCACAACCCTAACATTGCTGGTACATGTTAAGTCAAAACATTTGTGAAGCTAAAAACAGCAGCAATAGTAAAAGTTATCGGTTCAATACCGAACAATAGAACTACATG
>BLXT01006160.1:111321-127373 GCA_019648995.1 Plakobranchus ocellatus
GTGAGTAGGCGAGACTAGGCCTTTGGTGCAAGGTCGCCTAATTATTGAGGCAAGCGAGGGACAGTTAGAGTAGAGATTTAGACAGCTGAGGGTGAACATCAAAAAACAGCTCTGTTTTCTTAGCATAGAAACAAACCCTGGACTTTAGATTTATAGAGTTTCAATCCGAAGTGATTGACCACGCTCTGTCACATCTACCCGAGTCTAGACAATGTTTGTTATAGCCAAGAAATAGTTAAGAAATAGCGAAGAAATAGTTAGGAAATATTAGACCCAGAAAGAAACCTCAGCCAAAACTTTAGAACGACAACTACACAAATCCTGGTATACTTAGCAATTTTTTTTGTATTTTGAAACTGTCAACGCCGTGTATGTTTATTTGATGTAATAAAGCACGGAGAATTTTATGCAGTCGAATTTGCCTTTTCCATGAGCGTGTCCCTGTCGTGACAATCATCATCATCATCATCATCATTATCATCATCACCATCACCATCACCATCACAGTCCATGACAGACTCTAACAGTATTTTATTAACACTTCGAGACTGATTACTATATATCAACTATCTCTGTGAAATTTTCTTTTTTAGGGTTTTTATTTTCACTTTATTCATAAAACTGGGCCATGATATTGAATCTTTGAAGTAATAAAATCAACACTTACTGCATGACAACAAAATGATTAAGGAATAAGTGCAAAGTTCAAACAAAAAGGCTGGTAGAATATTGATTTAAATTTATTTTAATCAATCCCAGCTGCAATCGTATATATATATATTTTGTCATGGACATTAAAATTTATCTAGCGTCCAAGGAATTTCCCCACAAGCTTTCCTTCAAAGCACATTGGTATATAGAATAAAGAAATCATAATTATAATTCAGGTGAAGTTTTAAACAAAGTCAGCATGGTATTCAGAAAGGACAAACCAAAAAAAAGAAACTTCACAAAATAACAAACAAATGCAGCAAATCTTCTAAGCACCAGTAGCAAGACATAAATGACATCAATGTGTAAAAATTGAAAACAAAATATTTAAATACAAGTTTGTATCTGCCATACAAAGTGCATCTAAAGTACAATATATAACTAAAATTTTCATTTGAACAAATTAATATTCATATACACTTCACAATATGTCAATCACAATCAAGATATAACATTTAAGCAAGTTACGATTAGAATCAGAACGAGTCATTGTTAGGACCCTTATTAAAATTCAGATCTGAAAATAAATTCTAACTTAGATCCACAGTAGCTTCGGTATCACAACCATCATCACCGTCGTCGCTGTCAATGATAACGAGCTTGCGTTTTTTGTGTAGACCACTACCCCTAGAAAGTTTTTGTCTGAAAGGTAACATAAACGGTAGTTCGCCGCACCGTTTTATCTCTTCCTCCCTCGACTCATCTTCCAATAGAGTGAGATCTTGGAAATCAGAATCGGGAAGACACCATCTGCAGTCCCGATTGTAGACACCGTCCGTTTCTTCAGTGTCATTCCAGAGCAAGAGTAGAAATCTTGAGGTGCTTCCTAAGAACACCTGCTCGGGCTTTTTCATGTAGGCCACCGATTCTGCAATGGCCCCATCCTGAATATATGCTCCAAGACAGTAACCGCCAATTTTTTAAAATGTTTTAGCTGTCTCTAGGAGTAAACTCATGTCGCCAGTGTGACGAAAAATTATGTGAAGGTGATTGCCAGTAGCTTGGCCCACGGCACATTTCCCAGAAGACCGAGGGTGAAGGCTGACCAGCACCTCACTGCCAGGGCTGGAGAGAAACTGCTTCAGTCGGTTCAACGGGTACTGAGCCCCTTCTTGCAGTGAGTTCAGGTCTTCCTGAGAGGTGACCCATCTATGAACCAGAGTCGATGACAGTTTGTCAGCTGGTACAGGTTTAGAAACCTCTACAGTCTTTTTACATTTTCGTGTCACCTTTTCTATTTTCTGTGGTACTAGCAATAGCGAATGTATCAAGTTCAGTGGCTGAACACCTACAACTATGTGCAGATTGGAAAACATCCTCAACTGGAATAATTCGATACTAATAGTTACCGCTAAGAACCTTAGAAACAGTCTAATCAAACAGTCTAAATCCCACATCTTATATACTGGAAAATCGACCCCCTGCAGATCAAATTTAGTAAGGTGTTAATTAAAAACAATAAATCATCAGAAAGTGTTTGGGGCTATCAACGAGATGCGGTAAGAATATCTAAATCGAAAAAGAAAACAACACCAAAGGCAATAACGTTGACACATTGATGGTTTGAATCTCTCATTCCCAGGACTTTGAATACTAGTTGTAATTAACAAGTTGAAATACTTAACATCGTATGGCCTTTAAGCATAGTTTTAGAGATTCATGTCATCATTGGATTATAGGTGTCATTTAATGAAACGCAACTTTTCTGGAAGTAGGCAAATCATTCGATTATCATCTTACATATACAATAGCGATTTTCTTCGTCTGGTATACAGATGAAGCATTCTCACAATTCTTATATCATTTGACTTTGGATTGAGTTCAGAAAAGCTTTGAAATAACCTGTTCATTTTCCACCCTCTCGATTTACCAAACACATACACACAACAATATGCATCACATACACTAGACACCAAGCTTTGTATTTTTGTTCTATTCCATATGTAATATTTACAATTTCTTAGAATAAAGTCAAGGATTGGTCCTTTTGGTGGCAAACCAAAACTATCAAATATCTCGGCTCTCAGACCGTGAAAATACACAGCGATCCAATAACCTCTGTTTTTAATATAATGGGGCTCTGTATTTACAATAAAGCAAACAGGTTTATCATAAGACGGTAAACTCACTGGTAGCCGGAAAGACTCCAGCGAATATAGATTTAGCGTGAGTGTCGCAGCACAAAATCTGTTCAATCTGAAACGTGTTCATTTTTATGGTGCAAAATCTGATAACACCTCTCGTGAACGGTGAATCTCTATTAGCCCGTCCCGCTCTGCGTACACAATCACGTGAATAGGCTGCTGCAAAGCTTGGCTGAATCTGGCTTCCAAACGCACAACACCTGACTTCAACAATTCTACTTCTCCCGAATAACCGTTTGTTAGAGTAGGCGTTAAGTCAAAACAGAAGAGCGAAAAGCCTCTCCCATACTCTTCATATGAAATATCAAATCCTTTATCTTTCCAGGCTATACCAGTACCTTGGAAGATTGACATATAGCTCCTCGCCCACAAGCCTTTATCAAACGCTGGTGTCAGTGGCTTTGACGGAACCTGCCTCCCATCCACACACAAGCTGAGGTAACTGATTAAATTGTGCTTGAAGTGAAATGGTTTTTGTTGTAGGCACCGTTGAAACTAGCACTGTCTACCATTCCGAGGATAACTCTTCTAGGGATGTGGCCTGTAAACAGGTTGTCTTCCACAAACGAAAGCTGCCCTTGTCCAACTGAGAAAGCCTTTACCTCCACTCTCTTTAGAGGATACTTGGCTGTTCCACTCTGTAGAGCTTTTTCATGAGCCAGTACAATGGCAGGGTTGATTTTGCATCTTCTGACGTACAAACTAGCTTGCGTGAGTTTAACTTTATACCCTGCTTGATCGTCGGATGTTAACAAAAGAAACGAGTCTTTAGAGCGCACGAAACGCAGTTTCATGCTAACACCATTGATTAAAAACTTCTCCTGGTGAAAAATGTCGGCGTGAACTCGACAAAGCATGTCACACTCTTTACTTCCTTTGATCCATTTCGCTCTCTCAGCAAAGCCTTCGTTCTTCTCTCCATCCATGTTGTCCAGCTCACCTGCCGTGTCACGGTAGAAACCGCTAAGTGCCAGCTGAGAGCCGAGAGCGTCTGGCCCGTAAGACAACAGCGACTCCAGGAAACAACGCCAAGGGTAAGTGTTTTGTGAAGGATTTGGTGAGGTTTGCATTTAAGCTCACATCTACTTGAGAGAACAAAGCCTCTGCATACAAGTTGGTCGGGGCCACAATGTCAGTATCTGTTAGGGCTCCTCCGTCAGGTTTGGTAACTTTAACACGTACATGTAAGAATGTCTCAGGCAAATCAGTATATTCTTCTCCGCTGCCATTTACGACAAATTCGACAGGGCCTGTGTCTGTAAGCGTCGAAATAGGATGATGTTCTTCCCAGAATCCATTTTCCACACTGGATTGTGTTGGTGGTACAGCGAATAGATCCAAGCCGCTGAAGGCACATTCACATGAGTTTGGATGAAGAAGGTCTCCCATTTTCTAATTAAAGATGTCGTTAAAGTGTTGAACCTGCTTCCTGCTCTTCTTCGGACGAGACTGAGCTGGTGCAGGAGCAACTTTCCTTTTTCTTGAAGTGGAAGCAGCTGCTTTTTCTATCAGATTTTTACCTGCCTGTCTCACTCGTTTTTTCGCGGCTGTTTTAATGTTCTCCCCCGCCATCACGTTTCGTGTAATGTCTAGTCCTGTGTTTAAACCCTCTTGTAACAATGCCTTTCCTCCGCGCTTCAACATCGGCATCATCATTCACCCTAGTCCGCCGAGTAATGATCCCAGTCCATAGCCTCTCTGATCACGACTGCCTTGGAAGACAGGCAGGCCAGATCCGACTTGCTTCCTGTAATAATCTTCGTACAGCTTATGATTGCAGCGATACGGTGCCATTACTCTATCTTTTTGCGCCTGAAGTGAAGTGTTCCTAAGCTCTTTCCACTCTCAAATGGTATTTTCAATCCTTGACTGTCTGTTATAAGTATTTCAATCGTGTCAAATGTGTGCTTAATCAGCGGAAAATAATGCAGTCTGTCAAAAAATCTGTGTTGGACAGTACCTTGTTTTCCATCCAATGGTATAACACGTAGAAGAGGCGCAAGAGTGTTACCTACATGTCGAGGCTCAATAAGATCTGTGTAAATGTAAACTGTACACTGCCCAAAGGCGTTGGTGAGAGGCTGTCTGCTGCTAGTTACCGCAGGTCCTTGATACTCTCTATCTTCTATTTCTAAAAATTCACACAATTTTGGACTTAGTCTACAAAGTATCGTAGGATCATTTACTTCAAGCGAAGCGCGCATAGAATCTTCGTTATACTTGAAGGTGATTGGTACCTCTGAACTTTTGCTTTTAAGTTGTCTGATAATCCTAGACAATTCTATGTTTAGTCTTTCAACTGCTGTCTGTACGTCTTTGTATAGACCTGCAGAGAGAATGGCCCTATGGTTGATTTGTTTACGCTGGATACGATCATGATCCGAGATAAAAAGCCAACATTCATTCTCTCTAACGTTGTGCCATGTTATAGGGGCTTGAACTTCTACTAGGCCAACTTCCCAATCTCTGCTATCCAAATGAATGTCTTTTACAAGTTTCGTGAAATAATGAGAAACTGTGTTGTTAGGGTAAAATTTTAAAGATGAATTCGAAGGTAGAGTTATATAAAACATTATCAGAGTTTGCTACCTTTAATAGATGGGTTCGGTAAGACATAATCTAAACAGCTACTTAACAGAGCTGTCCAAAGTGTTTGGTTATTTGTAGAAACCGTGATGTTATACAAACTTGTAGAGATGACCAGGAAGATAATACATGTTTGACACCAAAACACAGCAATGCTTTGAGGAACACGTCCAAAAAATCTCCGTAGCACACCGACGTTGTTTTCATCGTCAACATTAGCAACATTTGAAGACTCATTCATTGTGTTCTATAAGGTCTTTTTTATGAGTCCAAGAATCAAAGTCGGTGCCATAGCCCAACCACCGCACTAACAGTTTTTTTCCATCTCTGCTCTTGCGTAAAATCTTCTCGAGTTTATAGCCCTGAGGCTTCCCAATTTTCCGTAACTCTTCCTCATAGAAGGTTCCTTTAACATCATTATCATTATAATCTGTAATGACGTAAGTCACAGGAACTGTCTTGCGCACTACTTTCACGCGGAATGTTTCAACAGTCCAAGCAGGTAAATAGCCTTTACTAAACCATCTGCGTGCACGGGCAAGTCTCACAAAATCCCCAACCTTTAGCTTGGGTATCTTGATTTTTGTTTCCGTAGACCCATACAAAGTTTGCCAAACTTCTTCTTGATTCTGTCGATTTACTGAGGCTGGGCTTCTTTTGATGCTGTGGTGATAAGAGTTGTTGTAGCTGGTCACCAGATCTTGGAGGACGTCTAAATATCGGTACTGTCTTGTTTTTGTAAAATAACGAAACATTTTTGTTTTTAAAGTGCGATGCCATCTTTCTACAGCAGCTGCTTTGGTTTCGGCATTTTCTGTCGTAAAGAAACTAATGGAATGGGCTTTGAGAAAATTTATAAATTCTTTGTTTAAAAATTCCGAGCCTTTGTCCATAACAATATCATTCGGTTTACGTCCACTTGAAGCAATAATAGAATTTAACGCATCAACTGTAGCTTTACCAGTTTTATCCTTAATTGGTACAGCCCATGCGTATTTAGAAAATACATCGATGCAGGTAAACAGATATCTTTGTCCTTTGTTCGCTTTTTTCAGGTTCTGCAAATCAACTAAATCGACCTGCCACTTTGCATCGATACCTGCAACAATAAACTTTCTCCTCAGAAATTTTTTTCTTTGGGGTTTATGTAATGTTTAAGTATCTCTATACTGAAGCCACTCCAAAGCTTTCTTGTTAGAAACACCGGCCTGCCGTGCTAGTTTGTTCACACCACCAAATCCTCCTGTGGATGCTGGATCATAATATATATACGTTCCATCTTTTGGTAAGGTGTCCACAACTTCAACGAACGTTTTGACCGAGTCTTAACAGGCTTCCTGTCTTGTAATTTTCAGGACTCTGTGTGAAGGACTTTTCTGGTGTCTCCTTGCGGACTCGCTGCACTGGTGTGATTACTGCCGGCACCTAACAGTTTACGAGGTACATTTTCAGCAATTAAAATATCCTGAAACTCTTTCCAGCCTGTAGGAAAAGCTTTATCCTCTCTTGGTTTATAACGAAGCGCCTCGCTTACAAGATATGTTAGATTCGAACCTTGTATCCAATCACTTTTATATTTTATTTCGCCCCGACGATTCCAGTCGAGGTCTGAAATGGCACGTAGTCGCCTGAGTAAAAGCTCACCTTTTTTCTTCAACGGCTTTGGTAACGAATCAACCACTTCATTTGTAATGTCTTCCTTCCGTTCATGAGAATTCTTTGGTTCTGAAATTTCGACGCGACCGATCGGTCGGTTTCGATAATTATCTACTGGGTGTAAATATCGCGTCAACACTTCACGATACCTCTGCAGTTTATCGTAGTCACTAACACCTTCTCGGCTGTGTAATATGTCCTGCATTTCCCGATCAAGAGCGCTTATGCTCTCTACTCTAGATCGGGTATTGGTTTAACAAACTGTTGGTCTTGCTGTCTCTGATGCTCTAACTCTTTGGGGTCTATCAGCACCACTTTCTTAGCGTGCTCCATTACTTTGCGAGTAAAGATCTAAGTAAACCTAAAACTGGTACAAGCAGTGAGTTAAGAAATCCGCCTGTCTGTAAAATCTGTCTTTTCCTTTTTACCGAGATGGCTTTAGAAGCTAAAGCTCTGAGTTTGTGTCTGTGGCGCCTCAAACGCTGTTTTTCCGATGACTTCAGTGGAACGTTCCGGTGCAGTGTGTTCAAGCAACACTCACACAGACTGTCAAAGAGGCTCTTATCTGCCTTTTTTATTATGGCATTAACGACCGGTAGGGACTGCCGGTTCGCCTTCGCTAGATATCGCCAAAGATCTATGTTTCTTTTCATGTGTGCGGGAATCATTTTCGTTTGGCCGGTACGTAAACGATTTGCTTCGAATCACATGGAAAAATAGTCGTTCTCAATCTGAGATTATCAGGTTTGCTTTGTTTCAAATCTAGAAGTAAATAGCCGTGTGGGACGTGCGTTGCGTCTTTATAAGCTTCTTCCACGTACTTTGAATTTCCAGGGCACACTTGCCTTGCCAGATAAGATATTTGTGACATATCACGTGGGTTTTTTTACACTACTAAATAATGGCTGTTAAGACTTAAAGTTCTCTGTTGCTTGTTGTTCCCAAATAGATTTTGCACAATGTGGATTATACTTATATTTTTATGGTGACTCCCTTTCGTAAACAAATCTGTTAACGACTTGTCTGCTTCATTCATCAAATCATCCACAATGACTAAACGCGGTTTGTTATCAGTGCTCTGTATGTCAGGTAACCCTTCACAGAAAGTAACCTTGTGTGAAACATCTCGGTAGCTTGTTTGCCAAACACCATAACACCAAATCACTTCCTCAGGTACAGGTGTCACCATTGAACTGAGATACTGTAACAACGTCTTTACGAAGTATGTCTTTCCACTCCCTGTTGCTCCTGAAACCATACAAGTGAAAGGATGTTTCCACCTCGGGTCCATTTTTATAAATAGTAAATTCTGTCCAATAATTAATGTTATATACAAAATTAATCTTTGTTTTTGTATTTCGTCTCATAGGTTAAGAAGTGGCCTATATTCACCCATGGATGTATTCAAGTGTGAGGATTGCCCTGCCGTATTCAGCCTGAGGCGTAACCTCACAAGACATGTGCGACAGAAACACAGCCAGGGCGAGGCTGAACGCTTTATATGTGATGACTGTGGGGCCTCCTTCTCAAGATTCGATAATTTGAATAAACATCTTAGAGAGAGACATACCGAGCCATTAATAAATTTCCTCTGTGAGCGTTGTGGGCTTGGTTTCTCTACACAAAAACTTTTGATAAGACATAGGTGCGATGCAGTTTCTGTGAGAAAGGATACGAGAAAGAGAAAGAATGCAAGACAGGGTGAAAGGGTTTTTAAAAGACGCAGGCATAGTAACGATATATTCGAACCATACCGCCCTGATATTGTAGAAGATGATCTGGAGGGTGAGGCTGTTGACAACATCATTTTGCTCCTAGAGGACTTCTCTGCGCACCCACTATAGGGAGGGTCCCAATCACTCGCATAACACTTTTAGTTGGGACTCTCAGACTGAACCCTCTTGGGAGCAATGGCTGAGGTCAGTTTTCTCCAGACAAGAGAAACGGTTCAAACTCAACCTCAGCCATAGTTTTGTGCTGTACAACAGAGAAGCCGATGAGTTTCGCTTTTTTCACGCCTCCAAAAATAATGGTAGAGTGTGGGATAAACCGAAAACAATCTGTTGTTTTCGGGATATCAACATGATTGTTGATGATCTCAAAGCAGTTGATACTCTCGAGTATGCCCGGCAACAAAGACCTAATACAAAGTGGACTGTTCACAGCGTGACATCCACAACGTTTTACGTTGATGAGTTGCCGGACTTCCCGATCGGCGGATGCTGCTTTGAGGATCCCATGCCACCGTACGTGTTGCAAAACAAGGCGATCGTCCCTTTCATCATCGACACAAACCATCATCAACTGTATGATGACCGGCTTTGCTTTTTTCGATGCATGGCAGCTCATCAGACAGGTACACGTCGATGTGTTGAAGCGCGTGCTCTAGCTCTATTTCGTCAATGAACTGACACGTCTGTGGATGAATTTGATGGAATAAACTTGTGGGAGCTCGATGAACTCGAAGATGTGTTTAAAGTAGACATCGATGTGTTCGAGTTCAAGTACGATCCTCCGTGTCTCGTCCCACTTAGACGAAGTTCTTAGAAACACGGAGTCGTACTGCATTTACTTCTAGTCCACGGGTGTCATTTCTCTTACATTTCTGATATTGACGCAGTTGCCCACGCTTTTGGGTGTGAGAAATGTGGCAAGCAGTACAAAGAAAGAAAGAAGTTAATATGGCACGAGAGAAGATGCGCTGGAGACGAGATAAAGCGTTATTATCCTGGAGGCGTGTATCACCCGAACCCGACTCCCCTAGAAGTTCTGGCTGATTAGGGTGTTCCGGTAGAGACTGATTTTGTTTACCCATTTCGAGCCACATATGACTTTGAATGTTATTTTACAAAAAGTGACATCCCAACTACAAGTACAGCAAAAACATCATACACCGCTCGTCATGTCCCTTTGTCGGTTAGAGTGTGTTCGAATGTCCCTGGATTTGAAAATCCCAAGTGCTTGATTTCCGATGGGTATCCCCAAAGTCTTGTGGATTGCATGGGTGATTACCTTGAAGAAATTTCGACTTCAGCGTTTCAAATCTTAAGAGACACATGTTTCAAGGACGCCTTTGAGTATCTTGAAACATTAAGAGAAGAAGATGATAAAGGTCGGGTCAATTTAAAAACCACATTTCTTAAATACCTCTCTCAGTTACCTGTTGTGGGGTTTAATTCGGGGAAGTATGATCTCAACGTCATCAAACCTTACTTCGCCCAACGTTTTTTGATATCCGAGGTTGATGACTGTGAATCAGATAGCGAATGTGGCAATAGCTTAAGACAATGGGGTAAACGGTTTGTGATAAAAAAGAACAATGAGTTTATGGCCATCAGTACATCATTTCTCAAAATTTTGGACATCACGAACTTCATAGCCCCGGGTTTCTCCTACGCTAAATATCTGGCCGCGTACGAGGTTGAAGAACAAAAGGGTTTCTTCCCGTACGAATACATAACGAGCATTGAGAAACTCGATGAGACAAGCTTACCTTCCAGAGATGTTTTTTATAGCTCCCTACGCAACTCTGAGCTTCCCGTACAAAACTATGACTATGTTTGTAAGGTTTGGAAAGAAAGTGGTATGACGAGCCTGAGAGATTTGTTGATTTGGTACAACAATAAAGACACTCGTCCTTTCATAGAGGCCTTAGCAAAACAGTGTGAGTTTTACAAAACACTAGGCCTTGATATGTTGAAGGACGCTGTAAGTGTACCGGGTCTGACTCTCAGGTATCTCTTCAAAACCATGCCTCGAGCTCACTTTTTCTCCCTCATTCGTGAGAAACACAAAGACTTGCATGAGGAGCTGAGAAAGCAAATAGTTGGTGGTCCCTCAATAATTTTCCATCGCTATCACGAAAAAGGGATCACCAAGCTTCGAGGGGAGAGTGGTAAGGCCGTCCAGAGTCTCGTGGGCTATGACGCGAACAGTCTCTACCTGTGGGCTATATCACAAGAAATGCCCACAGAATACCCTGTGCGTAGAAGAAAAGAAAACGATTTTCAGCCAGAAGTGATAGACAGGTACGGTCGGTTATCTAGAGAATGGCTTGAATGGGTTGCCTACAAGGAAAATACCACCATTCGCCATAAGTTCAATGCTAGAGAAAAACAGCTCGGTGCAAGACACATTCGTGTCGATGGATGGAATGCAGAAAACAGAACTGTCTATCAGTTTCATGGATGCTTCTTTCATGGACACGAGTGCCACAAGAACGAGGGTTGTGGTGATGTTAACCTTGTCACCGGTAAGAGTTTCCAAGAACTCCGCGAGACGACCGCTGAAATAACTCAATATCTCCGGGAGGAAGTTGGTGTGAAGGTTGTTGAGATGCATGAGTGTGAGTGGGAGGAGATGAAAGAGGGTAACGATAAAATTATTAATTTCATCAATGTACATTTACCCCAGTCACCTTCCCAATTCTCAGACTCATCGCCTCAAACAAAAATGTCTATCCTTCGAGATATTTACGACGGTTATCTCTACGGCTTGGTCCGATGTGATATCAAAGTGCCTGAGTCGCTGCGAAGCCACTTTAGCGAGATGCCTCCTATTTTTAAAAACATCGAAGTCTCTAGCGAAGATATTGGCCCATTTATGCGCGACTTTGCCGATGAGCATAAGCTTCTCGGGCGACCTCGCCGGACTCTAATCGGAAGCTTTATCGGTAAAAACATATTCCTGGCAACACCGCTTCTGAGATGGTATCTAGAGCACGGCCTTGCCATTGATGAGATTTATGAGGTCGTGGAGTACACACCAGCAAGGTGTTTCCAGGGGTTTGCCGATATAGTTTCTGAAAACAGAAGGCGAGGAGATCTTGATCCGACTAAAGCCATTCTTGCGGAAACATTTAAACTTCTTGGAAACTCTGCCTACGGCAAGTCATTAGAAAATTTAGAGAACCGACGCGATGTAGCCTATTCAATGGGGAGGGATGTTGGAAAACTTGTCAACAGCCGTCTTTTCAGGACATGCACCCCTCTAGATCACAATGATCTTTTCGAGGTAGAAAGCGCTAAAAGCAAAGTCAGATGGAACTTGCCCTTGCAAATCGGATTTTTCGTTTATCAATACGCTAAACTACGCATGCTACAGTTCCATTATGACTTTGTGGACAAGTTCGTGTCCAGAGATGACTATCAGCTCTGTGAGATGGACACGGACTCGTTGTATATGGCGCTTTCCGACAACTCTCTTGAAGAGGTGGTAAAACCTCACCTTCTTTAGAGGTTCTATCGAGAATATCCGCAGTGGTTCCCTGCTAGATCCTGTGACGCTCACCTCGAGGAATTTGTCTCCGCTTGTTCTCGTGGTGAGGCTTGGAACCCGCGTCCTTGCTGTAAAGAACGCAGCACTTTCGATAAAAGGACGCCGGGTTTATTCAAAATAGAATTTGTCGGGGACGGCATGGTAGCCCTTTGCAGCAAAACCTATTTCGTCTTTGGGGAGAAAAATAAAATAAGTTGTAAAGGGTTAAATAAAAATTTCAATGATATAGAGAAGCATCAATATTTAAATGTTTTAAAATATAGGCGAAATGGTAGAGGTTTGAACAAAGGTTTTCGGTCTTGTGGAAACGCTGTTTTCACATACGAGCAAGAAAGAGCATCTTTATCTTTCTTGTACATCAAGCGGAGGGTATGTGAAGATGGTGTTTCAACAGAACCTTTATTGGTTTAATTATCCTATAGAATGTCGTGTTTAACTGTCCAAATCACACCTATGTCTTGTCTATATTCACTCGGGTTTTTTATTAAAATATCAAGCTTCCCCGTAAAAAAAAAACAAAAACTTTCTGATCTTAATTTCCATCATCATTAAGCCTTTTGGACTGGAGTTTTATCTCTATCCAACTTGTAAAATACTTGACTAATTATTTTCTCGAGCAAGTATGTATCATGACATTATTAGGTGATATAAACCTTTTGTATAAATGCGTGTGTGTTAATATTAATCATTATTTTTTGTATTTTTAACATTTTTTGTTGTTGAAATGCACAAAACATGTAAATACAAAGGTATTCATTTGTTTATTCGTCACAAACCGTTCGTAGCAATATAGCGTCCAGATATATTCGATTGCTGTGTCTGTTATGTTAACTGTCCGTGAGTGTGTTTTTGTTTTTTGTATTCTATGTTATGACTTCTCGTCAGTATTTTATCAGTATGTGGACAACTCTGATGATTTTTTTAGGTCGTGTGAAATCACAAAAAGCAATTAGCACCTTCCAATTGACCTGATCCCCTTGAGATTGTTTGGTCTCTAAAGTTGGATTATGACGCCATAGTCAAGGACGTCATACTAATATCTTATATAGACAAGGGCATCTTATATTCCTCTATTCACAGGGTTGGGGAGAATGCGACTTCTAAGTCTTTTTTTTTTGTTTTTGTTTTTTGGACGGAACAGGTCCTTTGGGAAATTAACAAAGACATAGCTAAACAAACAAAAAATTCATTCCATGACGTCAGTGCCAAGGACGCTCTACCAATACCTCAGGTAGACAAGGTCATCTCGTATGCCTCTATCCACTCACTGGGGAAAGAACGCGACTCCTCAGTTGCTAAGATCCTTTAATGACGTCAGACTCAAGGACGCCATACTAGTCTCTCATGTAGACAAGGTCATCTCCTATTCCTCTATCTCAACGATTGGGAAAAACGCGACTCCTAAGTTGCTAAGGTCCTTGCCTATATTAGGCGAGTGTGGACAGATAGGTGTTAATCACCTGCAACCAGACCTCCTATCCTCTATCTCAACGATTGGAAAAGAACGCGATTCCTAAGTTGCTAAGGTCCTTTTTTTCGCTGACTCAGGGAAATTAACAAAGATATAGAGCAAAAACTTTTGGTCGTACGAGCTAAAGATTATATAGCTCCAGGGCGCGAAATTGGGCCAGCCTCTTACTACTCGTGTGGCCCACCCGAAGCCTACACATTGCTGTCTCCCGTTTTCTACCGGCTCCTTCGCCTCTCCTGTGGAGGTCTTCGCCCAAGTTTGAGAGCACTTCATGGAGCTTGTTTGCTCCCTCAGCATCCCAATCCCTTTGCCAGACGGAGTTAATGTAAGCGTTCATTTTGGGTTTTAAATCCGACCAGCAAATTAGTTTTCCCGAGCATGATGCTCTATTTTGGGCCGCTTTTACAAGTTTGTCCACATTCTCATTCCCCTGGATGCCTACATGAGCAGGAACCCAGACAAAAGAGATGTGAACATAGGGTGGGAATTTTCGGATTAAATTGTACAGGCGCCTGATATCTATTACTTTGAAAGTTTTGCTTTGGATAGCCTGTAAGGCTGACAGGCTGTCACTGTAGATAACAAAGTTTTTGTGGTATTTAGTGAGCTTTTTAATTTCTGTGAGCGCGAGGGCTATTCCCTCTAGCTCAGCACTGAAGACAGATGACCCGTCTCTCAGGCGAGTTGCCTTCGAGCGGTCTGGGTGTTCAGGAAAATAGGCCGCGGCCGCAACCTTTTTCTCCAGTTTAGAGCCGTCAGTAAAAACAGCATAATGGTTTGAAAATTTTTCCTTAATTCTAAAAAATTCTTTTTGATAAAAGACTTCACTGGTATTTTCTTTATTTTTTTTCGTTAGAGAAGTATCCACATTAATGTTGTGCTCCTCCCAAGGTGGAGGGCCCTGGACATGTAAGTTATCAATACCAGTTAGGCTGATGTTGGCATTCTTAAAATGCTCAAAAGTATTAGCGACAAGATTGGGTTCTGACTTTGTAACAGCAGAAAAGTCAGACAACGGAGCTTCAAATACAACTTCATGGCACGGATTACGAAGCAATGATTTTAATTTTAAAACATAGTTAAAAGCTAGCTTCATACGCCGATGCTCGAGAGAGGGCTTCCCAGCCTCGGCGTACAAGCTTTTAATAGGAAACGTTCTGAAGGCCCCGAGGGCAATACGAAGGCCCTGGTGATGTATAGGGTCCAGGGCCCTCAGAACGTGTTTTTTCGCAGAGCTATATATGACATTGCCATAGTCCAACTTGCACCGGACTAAGGTACGGTAAAGCTTTAGAAGGATTGCTCTATCCGCACCCCAGTCCGTATGGCCCACGACGCGTAGTAAATTTAGAGCTTTCAAGCATTTTTCTTTAAATATTGAACATGGTTGTAAAAAGACAATTTCGAGTCAAAAACGACTCCTAAAAATTTGGCCTCACCCTTCACCGGGATCGGCTGACCGTCCAGATGAAGGACGGGCTCAGTATAAATTCTTTGTCTGTGGAAATGGACACAGGTGGTCTTCGAGACCGAGAATCTGAAACCGTTCTCGGAGACCCACTTTTGAACGTTATTAATACACAATTAAATAGTGCGCTCAAGATGCTGCAGGTGTTTACCCTCAGCGTAAATGGCAAAATCATCAACAAATAAAGAGGAATTTACAATGTTTAGAAACAGAATTAATAATATTGTTTATTTTTAAATTAAAAAGCATAGGGGATAAAATACTACCTTGGAGAACACTGTTTTCCTGGTGGTAAGAAGAAGAAAACGTGTTCTCCGCTTTAACTTTAAAATGGCGGTCTTTTAGAAAATTTGAAATGAAAATGGACAAGCTGCCCCTAAAATCGAGGTCGAAAAGATCTTTTTAAATTCCATACCTCCAGGTAGTATCATAGGCTTTTTCTAGATCGAAAAAAACTGCCAGAGCTTGCTTTTTTCTGGCGAAACCGCACTGTACATTTGACAGCAGGTTTCTGGACTCAAGCACATGGACCAGTCGGTCATTCACCATCCGCTCAAGGGTCTTACACAAGCAGCTCGTGAGCGCAATAGGCCTATAGTTGGAAGGATCAGAAGGATCCTTCCCAGGTTTTGGAATTGGAACCACCGAGGCCTCCCTCTAAGATGTGGGGATGTCCCCGGTGTTAGGATCTACTGCACTTGTTAAGATCTGATTTAGGAATATAACTCTTCGGGTTCAT
>BLXT01006160.1:220866-236192 GCA_019648995.1 Plakobranchus ocellatus
TTAAGTGCCATGCCAGTTCCCTTTGCCCCTCCCCAAAACATAACACCTCCTACCTTTTTCACTAACTAAAGAATAAAATCCTTAGGGCCTAGTAAATTTCCACTGCAATGTATGCTTCACAATACCGATCTAGATCCCAGTCATTTGATCTTAGGCTTGAAGTAAATTTGAGAGAAAAGCTATTCAGCTAGCCTACACTTGGGCTTGAACCATTTTGAAAAACTAGATCTATGTGGGGAAATTAGAGCATGGAGACCAGAAAGTTGCAAAAACAAAATTGACCTTGAGGGCCAAGTGGAAAAGAAGTGGCAAAAAACAAAACTGAACAAATCATATAAAACGTTGCAATGGATTTGGTGTACCTGAGAGCACTATCTAGAAATTAATGAAGAAGAAAGCATATATGACAAAGACATCATGATGTTAAGCTAGCACCAATCAGAACACAATGATATTGAGAAAGCCCACTTAGCTTGCTTTCAGAAAGAGCCTTAAATTAGTC
The DNA here is from genome assembly GCA_019648995.1 of Plakobranchus ocellatus. Taxonomy (NCBI): domain Eukaryota; kingdom Metazoa; phylum Mollusca; class Gastropoda; family Plakobranchidae; genus Plakobranchus; species Plakobranchus ocellatus. The sequence goes on from BLXT01006160.1 coordinate 221,369, forward strand.
TTTCAGCAGTTTAGTAATGAATATAGAAGAACCTGCAAGGGATTTTAAGAAGGAAAACTGGGCTTGTGTCAACACACACACACACACACATCACCCCACCCTTAGGTAGTGTTGATGTAGTGAGCTCTTCTTCCAAAAGTTAAATTTGCAAAGAACAAACACATCAGGATTAAGATAAAGTCACTGGGCAAGCACTTTTCGCTTAGCAGACTCCCTACAAAGATTTAAAGTTGATCTCCACCTGGTAATGGGTAAGATGAAACAGTGCAGCAGACCTGTTTCCCAGACTGAGGGTAAGATCCTCTCCTTCTGATACAGGAGCATTGATACAGCTCTGGACAGGAAAACAGATAAAAAAAAACCTGATAATTTTCTAAAGCAAATCTTAACTAAAAGTTAAATGTTAGACTAATAATTGATTTACCTCAATCACCAAGGACAAGACTATAAGATTGCAATTGGAGTTAAAGAAGTCAAAAGAACCTAAAGATATTTAAAGCACAGCATTAAAATTTAAAAGGGGTTTTCACTTTTTCTTCATTGAAAATAGTGGTTGAAAAAAAATCCAAAGGAACAAATAAGAATATTTTAAATTCACATGTAAGGAGAATCCGAATGTATTGTTAGTAATAGGTTATTATTTGTAAATGAAATTGGAAATCAAGCTTTGGTCAAAATTTCTTCAAAAGCTAAAGGCTACAGCACCCAGGTGTTTTTTTTCTTTTTTCATGAAAACTCATCATTTTTTTTTCCTACACATATATCTACCTGAGTATAAGCATCCACTGCAAGTGCAAACTTTCTCTGCTGAAAAAAGTTATTTCCTTTTGTTTTCCAGAATGCTGCTTCAACTTTAGACTTGCCATGCCAGGATTTGCAGGTATTAAAATAGGTTGGAAGCCAACTTACATTTCTGAGAAGTAAAGCAAATTTGAAGAAAAATCAGAACTGACAAATTTTAAAATCAGAAATGTTCATTTTTCATGGAATAGCAAAATACTTAAAATATACTTAAAAACATAAGGCTTATGCTTCTATCATATCAACAAAAAAGAGTTACTGTTTATAATTTAAGGTTAGTGGACTAGAATCTAGAAAGATTTATAGACTAGGATAATTCAGTGATAGGCCCACTGATTACTGACAGTAATTGATATCATGTATTATGGTCTTACTTCCAGATGAGTGGCCAAATTGAAAAGGAGAGAGAGAAAGACGAACAACAGACAAGGAGAGTGGTGACTGGCAGGTTGAGGCAATGTGTGCAAGTAGCAAGTTTAGATCATCGTCTGTATCACACTAGTTCTTTTCTGTAGCTTTGTATTCCAAAGAAAACTCTTGACCTCTCAAATCTCACTTAATTGGGCCAATCCCATGATGATGGCATGTGGAGACTATATGAGTTTACCTACATAAATACCAGAAGGCCCCAAAAAAAGAAAGGTAGACTTTTTGAACAGATTTGCCATTTTATCAGTCTCAGCCAGGGGGAGCTCCAGTCCAGTCTTCATTTCCTCACTGTTTTGAATACATTTCAAAACAGCTATTTGTGTTACACATTCAATGTGTGTTTGATATTAAAGTTGCTCACTTAAGATTCTTTCCCCTCAAATTTCACCATCGCACATATCTTTTGTGATTCTTGATCAACCACTTATGATATTTAAGCTGCTTATTTCTCTATGGTGGTGCTCATTTACTGTCTTTGAAAAAAAGAATTTGAATAATCTAATTATTTGAAAATCTGAGTATTCAAAATGAGACTCATCTGTTCTTTTCAAAATCAGAATGCCACTTTGTACCAGACACACACAGCTTTATTTTGCTGAAGGAAAATAAAAATTAAGAGGCTTGGAAAATAAAACACTGCTTTATTTCCTTTTAAGTAATAATGGCCAGCTACCAGTCAGCTGATTTACATTTGAAATGAGAATAGTGAGGTCATGTTTGCACAGCTGAGCAATTCTTGTGAGTTAAAGTGTCTATCATACTGTAAAAGTGCCACAGATCTTTTCTTTGGCTTTGTAAATTGGGCTGGTCACTAAATATAATACAGCAATAGACGAAATAACTGTAATCAGCGCCCAAAAAGTAGAATGGCATAGCTGTAAAACTGTATGGCAAAAAATGGCATAAGAATCAGCCATGGAATCATGGGAAAAGGGGTCAGATCTGGCGGATTCTACAAACTTGTCCCAAACAGCATGCTTTAATTTGGAAACCTTATATAACATACATAAAACATAATTTACGCTTGCTATTATGTGTTATGCATTGATGATGATGCAAAGAAGCTGCTGATGCAAGATTGTCACTTTTCGTGAGTTTATATACTTTATTTGAATTTTTTGTTTTCTGGTCATCAGAAAATGTGACGCACATTCTTTCCCATTTTTGTGATATTGTTTGAAGGCTAAAGAGCTTATTAAATATCAATCATGATCGATCTAATCGACCTTAAACACTCTGTTATATATATATATATATATGGGTGGCTTTACCTTTGAGTCCTAAGACTGTTTATGACCTTAGTTTTTTGTACCAAACAAACAAAAGCCATAAGTCAGGTAGTAAATTTATGAGTTCTACACAATAACATTTCATAGTAGTTAGAACAACCGGTGTGCAAATCCTTATTACAACGACTGGATTAAAATGCCAAATATATTTTAAAATACGCCGTATATCTTTGTGAAATTATGTCTCTATTTATAACCAATCATGCTCTTAAATATCTACTGTTTTAATTTCAAGCATCACATCAAATTTTTGTAAACACTTCTTGCTTCATTTTGGTCACCTTTCAGAGATATAGGTTTCTATTTTTAGATCGTTTACTCGGAGCAGCTGAGACTCGAGTTTGCTCTTGCTCAAGACTAGGCTACCTTAGGTCAAAGTTGAAATAATAAATTTCCAGTTTCATTTTTGCCTTTGGCGCGATAAAGAGCATCACTATGCTTTGGCATTTTTGCCAAGAGCAACAGCAAGTGTAAGTGTTAGTCCTTTATTCGCGGGAGGATCTTTTGTAATTAAGTAATATACACTAGAATGGTTTCTTGGGTATTAAAAATGCCTGAGTTAAAAAGACACAGAATGAAGAGAGAGGCAAAGCAATGGGTGCAGGTAAGTTTGACCCTAATTTATATTCATGACCGCCAATTAGATCTAGGTAGACTCTAAACCTAGATCTAGATCTAATCAAGATACATTAAGAAATATTTAGATTGGCAGCCTTTAGATCTAGATCTAGACGTTCCATAGTAAAATTTCACAATAGATTTTTCTCATTAAAAGAATTTAAGCACAAACTGAGCTGAAAACATTGATAGAGTTGGGGAAAGCCATTAAAAATCTCCAAAAATATTAATTTGCGACACTTTGATGCTAGAGACGTGAAGTAGGTCACAAAAAAATGAGCCTCAGCGCGGCGTTGCCACAGGTTGCTATTTACAAAAATGTGGGTGTCGCAGAGAAACACGTGCGAAATATAACATGTGTGAGAAATTTACATAGATATTGCATGCAGAGTAGAGACAAAAGACCAGTGAAACCATACATTTTCGGAAAGCTAAGACTTGGTGTCATGTAATAAAAAGCATTGTTTTCGAGTGAGATAAATTTTATTTTTGTTTCCACCTGGTAAAACAAGATAAAAAAGGGAAAGATCCAAATTCAATCACAAACAGTAATTCTCAAATTGACAAATCCTGCAGCGTGGCAGTGCTTCTCGCCAATACAAAAAAAAAGTGTTTTCAGAAAAGTTCAACGGATATTTTGACCCTAAGAGAAAACTTACAAGAGAGGATGTATCTGAAACTATCGATGTCTCGCACTCAATAAACACAAATTTCAACCCAAGATTAGTTGTTCAAGTTGCCTACAGTCTATAATAAAAACTGACAATAAGCTAGGCCTAGTCTCGTTGTACCTGTATAAGAATCAAAATAGCAAAATCTACTACTAGACACATGGCTTTACCAACAATTATCAGACCTGCATGAATACAACACTGCTCCCCCCCCTCCCCATGATCCCTCTACCTCATTTCAGACCACACCACAAGGCATGGTTGAACAAGCCTGTGCATCGAATGTCAGCTTGGACGCAATCTAAAACTTTCTTTGTCTCCCAGACTCATATTGGGGAAGCATCTCACTTGGATATTTTTCAGACAAGTAACTAGCATTGCGATACCATTTACTTCCCTGAAGTGAGTGCACACATACACACACATCCAACAGTCCCTTCAAGGTTTTTCTCCTTTTTAGACCTTCGAAAATTCACAGCTCATGAAATTCATTGGACCATCAAGTCTAGGTGTAAAATCATTTGTATCATGTAAGGTATTGATAAAACGCCATACCACAGTCCAGGTTTGTGAAAAATCACACAAACATTGCAACTGTATCACACACACACACACACACACTCATATTGCCCTGACTTAGGCCTACAGTTTTAATTAAAATATACGATTTTACAAAAAGCAAAATGGAAACACACATTTGCCTAACCACAAAGCGAGATTTCACCGAAATTTTATCAGAATTTGTGAGAAAATTATTCTGTATAATTTAGATATAATAATAATGTTCTCACCTAGATCTAGGCTCCTCTACTTATAATATGTAGGTATAGACTAGTGTTAAATCTCATTAAAATATATATTATATTTCAAATAATCATTACTAAAAATATAAATGAATACATTCAGACTTTCAAAATATAGATTGGTATGTGTATTTCTGAGTTTGGGTTTGAAAATACTCCAACTTCATGCTTTCTCTTTCTTTACTATTTATAAGTAATGCTAGGTCAGGCATTGTTTTGCCGGCCATTGAGGGATCAACACAGCTCGGTCGTGTATAACAACAACAGAGTACGCTGTTGTAACAACTGACCCCGAGGTAATGGTCTATTGGTTCTTGTAAACATTAGATCACCAGGTCCAGGTGGGCTTATCATTGCATCATATAATGTATGCATCAAACAAGCCAACACAACAGGCTCGCCGCAGGCAAGGGTTGAGAAAGACACAGACACAAACAGTTGTGAAGTTTTTCCCCACCCCTTGACTATAGCCTATCGGAGGCAAAAAACGCCAACGCATTTTACTGGCTGTTCTGAAACTGCTTGTGTCTGTTGTCATATCACTGATGATCATGCTTACTGAATATTAGCTTCATACAATTCTAATCCTGACACCACAATATGGGAGATATTCAAACACACTCATGTTCAACTTCTTATCAGATCGTCAGTAATTATAAACAGAATGGGCATGACTGTCTTCATAGCCGTAATATTACTTATAAGTTATATTATTAAATAATATAATTGCGCTAGCACTTGCTTTCTATGTAAGTCTCGTTTCTTCAAGTTTTTAAATTGTTCTGCTCATTTTTTGGGTGAAAGAAGCAATTCCATATTCTCACCCTTTGCTAATTTCCTTGTTAAAGTTTTTATTTTTTTTTTTATTTTGGAGATGAATTAAAATTTTCTGATTATGGCATGATTTTGGTCTATGAAGTGTTGGCATTTTTGTTAGCAAAAAAGCGACAATAATAATAATAATCATGTTTGTTTTCAATGATCATGGGAAATTTTTTTTATTAGGGCCTAACTCAAACTTTTTCTTACTGGAAGTTGAATGTTTGCCTCTCTTCTGGTTCTGGTTTTTTGTTCAGGATGATGACGATGTACCACGTTCATCTGTCTCTTGCAGTGATAGTGACAGTGTCAAGTCTATTTGTGGTAAGGTTTTAACGTGAATGGAATTTTATGATGACTCCTGGGATAAATGTAAATTGTGACTAAACCATTGGGCATTTTGATGTTTAAAAAATTTATCTTGTGCTTTTTAGAGAATGAAACAGTTTAAAATTTTGTATGATTTCTAAAGGTTTGAAAATAAATGAGTCAGATCATGTAGTCATGATCTTTGAAGAGACATATATAATAAATATATATATAAAATAATGAAACAGTACTACTTAAGACAGGGTCAAATAAATTAAAAAAGTAAAAAAATTGGAGGCAATCTTCTTTTGATCATACAATAAGAGAAGAAAAATTAAAATATCTTAATGTCACAACTGAAATTATTAAAAGAAGCTAAACAGAAGTGCAGCAGACACCAGAAAGTCATAAAAACATTGTCAGAGGAAAATAAATTGTTAGGAAAGGCAAATAAAATACAATTCCTTGAGAAAACAAAGGTTCAGATAGCCACTATTTGAGCCTTCGCAGGATCTTCTGAGCCACAAGTGGGTTATATCTTGCTGCCTTTTGATGTTTTTTTTTTTTAATTTATTTGTAATTCCCCCCGTCCCCTTTCCTCTCAAATGCTCTTTAGTGAAATGTCCATTTATGAGACAACCTTAGTTCAAGGAAGAAAGAGAAATTAAGCTGAATTTCCATCTTTGGTGCTTTACTTATGTACCTTGTTTGCCTTATTTTTTCAGTGACCATGATAGCAGCTGTTGGAGACAACTAAAACGAGAGGGAAAAAAACCCACTACTGTGAATGAAAGTCAGTAGTAGTGATACTAAGCTCGAGACAAATTGCTTTTTAGACTTTATCAGTGTTAAAGATAATATGGTCATATGATATAATACTTTTAATTTTAATGCTTTGATTATCCCTCAGTGAGGCATTGCATCAACTTTTTAAAACTTTTTCCCCCCAAAAAATCTCTTTAAAAATACAGCTGCAGAATTAACTAATCTTAGAGTGCTCAGCCTTGAGACTTCAGTTTCATTGCTCATTAAAATGCAAACCACTGTTTTTGTACGACTCAAATAAAACCATTGAATAAACATCTTTCAAATGCCTTGGCCACTGATAGAGCTTTACCTATCTCAATTTATTTTTTGACCAATATCGAAGTTGTTGTACTTATAATTTGAGAATAATAATGAATAGAATTTATCGACCTTTTTTTTTCTTATCTGGAGCTCAAAGCGATTTATTTTTTAAGTTTTTAGTGAAATGTTATCTTTATCAATTCAAAATGGTAAATTTAACTTAATACATGTAAAATTTTTTAATCAAACCATGAAGGCTGAATTCTTTTTCAACATGGGATTAACGTTTTCAAAGTTAATCTACATGATCTTTGATTTAAAGAAGATGGAACCAAAATATCATTTTGCAATGCATTTTCAATTCTATAATTTCATACTACTTGGATACATACAGGCTACATCTTGAAATTACATAAATTTGGTTATTTACATCCTTGGATTGTAAGAGAAGAGCCTACGTGACTCAAGCTTTAAGGCCCTACGTCTGGCCAAGGTGCCAGTGACGGGGTTCGAACCCGCAACAGAAGGGTCCCTGCAGATCTGAGGAGAGACTCGCTAGCCACTGAACCACCTATGCCCCACATTTTGATGGTGCAGGCATTACAGAATCTTAACACCAATCTACTACTATGAGTACCATTGTCACAATTTTTTACCCTTTTTTTTTGGTCTCTAAATCAAGGTTTTCTATAATGAAATAAATATTACTTTTATGTATGAATGAAAACAATGTGTATATCTAACCTTACTTCTTAAAATGTTGTTTTAATTTTACTGTAAACATTGTAAATAAAATTTCAAGTTGATAAAATAAAACAAACAAAAAATGGCTTGCGTGCTGGATCATCTTCTCAATAGAATGGTATTAGGTATTATGATAAGACTTGCAGCTTAAAAAAAGAGTCATAGAATAAATTCATGTGTATTATTTTGTCACAGCAAATAGTAAGTCATTAAGTATAGTCTATACTGCTCAGTAGAATTACCTACTCTGCCAGCTCCGGCCAAAACATAAACATTTGCCTGAAAAATCGTCAAGTTTAACAACGCACTGGTGTGTTCTCGTGTTGTTTGATTGTCTTGTTTTATACATTAAAATTAGCAAAATCTACCCTTTGCAACAATGTCTCTTTTGTTGTTATTGCCTTTGTAGGGAGAAAATTACACGCTCACATACACAGGCTATTTTCAAGCAAATCGTGCGGTCAGGCTAGAACTTTCATCAAGATTCTCATGTGACTTTCTCCCAAACTCCGTAAAAGTGTCTCTATCTCTACATGTTTTTCTGTAAAAATCTCTCTCTCTCTCTCTCTCTAATAATTTTGTAAAAGTGTCTCTAACACTAAATCTCTCTCTGTCAAAATTTCTCTCTCTCTCCCTAATTCTGTATAAGTGTCTCTATATTTAAATTTACATCTCTTTCTGTCAAAACTATATTTACATTTACATCTTTTCTGTCAAAACCTCTTTCTCTCTTTCTCTTTTCCTAACACTGTAAAAATGTCTCTATGTCTAATCTCTATCTGTAAAAATTCCTCCTCTCTCTCTTCCTCCCTCACTCTGTAAAAGTCTCCATCCCTACACCTCTTTCTGTCAAAATCCCCCCCCCCCCCTCTCTCTCTCTCTCTCTCTCTCACACACACACACACACACATTCTGTCTTTCCCTCTCTCTCTTGCTCTACCACTGTCAAAAGTATTATCAAAATTTGTCTCTCTTTTTCTCTCACTCCCTCACTCTGTCTATCTCTTTCTCTGCATCTCTATACGTCAAAAGTTCTCATTCTTTCTCTCTCTTGCGCTCTCTCTGTCAAAAGTACACTCAAAATTTGTCTCTCACTTTCTCTCTCTTATTTTCTCTCCCATTCATATTTTTACAATTTTCTCTCATTCCCTTCTCTCACGCACGTGCTTTATACCAATTTTATCGAAAAGGGTGTCACTAGAATCAGTGAGTCCTAAATTCTTGATAAATAATTCAGTTTTAATATCCTTGAGGCATTTTTCATTCTAGACCCTATTATGAAGTGTGGACCCGACGTGTAGATACAGTATTAAAATTACTGTATAACTCTAGATTGTACTAGTAGTTAGTTAGATCAAATTTCTGTAATGCCTCTATCCCTAGGAAATTCATAAACACAGGTGTATAAAAAAACTATATTATAGCGCCTTCTTCCCATCTCCCACAAAAAAAGCCCACTTCTAAAAATATTTATTGAAAAATCCATCAAAGTAGTAATACAAATGCCAAGTTAACCACCTATTCATACCACATGTATATATGTCGTCATAATGATGGTCATTGTAACTTGGGTCAAATGGTTATTCAAATGCAAGTCGTCATCACGCTGATCAAACGTTCAGAAATATTAGAGCGACCACTTATTTTTCTATAACAACAAAAGACCAAACTAAAAACATTTTGACTAATGATGAGAATAATTGTGTTAGATATGGTATCCTTGACATTGTAGCTTGTAAAATGGCACATATACCATCGCTCGTCCTAACCATGATTTGCACAATGGTCGCTCTAACCAGGAATTAGTTGTTACATATATATATATATATATATATATATATATATATATATATATGGTTATAGGTAAATTTATACAGTATTGATAGATAATTGAAGAACCCGCCATACAAGTTGCAGTACTGGTATTTAGGCCTACTTTAGTAGGCTCGACCTGAGTGCCACACCCACGTCATTCCATACACATCTATCATCCCATCATCCATGCACATGTCTACATAAGTCAAGTAATATAATAAACTAAATCAGTACTTGATATTTTGTGTTTGTTAGGCTGAGAGCACACTGGAGGCAGCAGTTCACTTGTCCAACTATACATGTTTGGAAACTAGTTTCTTTGGTGTGGAAACATATCAAGTCAGTTGCAACTTTAATCTTGTTGAAGCAAAAGGGGGTGCCATTAGGTGACCAAGCATAATTCCAGTTACTGCTACCCTGCAAACCACCGCGCCAGTCTTGATACGCAAATTATCAGGCTTACATACAGTTGATTTAAGCACAGAAACTGCGACACTTAGTCCATCTCTTCAGCTATTACAAGTTGCACCCCCTCCTGTGTGGGTTTCCTCTTGATTATTGAAGTGTTCTGGATATAACATGGTGTCAGAAGTATTTTTTTTTCACATAATGGGAATGATCACAGATTTCCAGTGAAATCATGTAGGTTTATAAACAATTAGAGATTATATTTAGACTCAACTGTACATAATTTGTCACTTGTTTTTGATACAGCAAGACACAATATCCAAGTTGAAGTCACCAGAGCAACTCAGTTTCTCAGACACACATACGCTGGCAAAGAGATCTAGAATATGGTCAGACGAAATGTGCCTCTATCTGAATATGACGATGAAAAAAAAAAAAAACGATTCAGAAAAAGGCAAATGTTCTGCGCTTCTTTATATCATTGGCCACTAGGCAAGAAATATTTATGATACATGAGAACTCAAAGCAGATGAGACTGACAAATCAGAAGTATTGTTCTTAGGTTTGATAAACACTGGAAGGCAAAAGAAAATGGAATACTTAAAAGATATCATTTCAACAGCCACAAACAAGGGCCAAATGAATCCCTTGATGTATTTCTGACAGACTTGAGGAAGCTAGCAAAGCTTTGAAAATTCCAAAATTTGGAAGAAGACTTAATAAAAGATCACATTGTTGTGCGCATATGGAATCAGGTAGTCCAGGAAAGACTTACGACCTGAACCTGACTGACTCTGCATCAAGCTCTCACAATATCTCGGGCCCATGAAAAGTCCAGAAAGCGGATGAACTTGAAAGAAAATACAGTTAAGGAGACAGTTAACGCAGTGCAAGGGACAAGGAGAAGAAATGGTAAGTATAGAAGTACTGAGAATTATCCACAAAAAAGAAAAGAGCAGTCTTATGCAAAAGAATAATAGTTGTTCAAGGTGTTGAACACCGCACCAGATCAAACAAATTTGTCAGACCTGCAAGGGAGAAAACCACTTTAGCAAAGTGAGTAGGAGCAAAACGAAGAAAAGTGTGAAAGAGGTACGTCTAGATGCTTCAACATCAGGTTCATCTGAGAATGAGTTTTTCATAGAATCAATTCAAAACACAGTAGAAGAAAAAAAAAGCTTGGATAGTAGACTTGAGTACACTGCCAAATCTTGAAACCATATCAGTTAAATTAAATACTGGTGCTAAAGCCATTATAACATCAAAAGTCATTTTGAAAAATTAAAGATGAAACTGAAGAGGTCAAACACAAGACTTACTTCATACTCTGACGATAAAATATCGGCCATAGGTGAAGCTCTAACACCTTGTTATACAAAAAAGACAAGGCATACAATATTAAGTTCATCATGACAACATCCAGAAGCCAATACATGTGTATTAGGACTTCAGTCATGCCAAGAGTTAGGGCTCATCAATAGAATAGAAGCAGTGGTGAGAGAAACCAGTCCAGATAAAAAAGATTTAAAGTCTGAATTCCAAAATGTCTTTCAGGGACTAGGCTGTTTTCAAAGGAAGTACCATATTTAAGTTCATCCAAATGCAAGGCCAGTCCAAAATCAAGTGAGAAAAATCTACATAGATCTAAAAGACAGAGTAAAGGCAGAATTCAACAGAATCGAGAAAATGCATGTGATTAAGAGGCAAAAGAGCGCATGGACAGGGCAAGCCAGGTGGTTGTTGTTGTGAAGCCAAATAAGACTCTAAGATTATGTATGGACCCAAAAATGCTTAATAAGGCCATCAAGACAGTCAAGATTTCGATTCCTGACCCTGAGGAAATCATCAGAGCTAAATTTCATCTCCCCTGCCGTCAGGCACTCCTTGGTAATATGAGAACCGCTGCGCTACCTGTATCTGGCACTTTGCTTCGCAACCTCCTTACTGGCCGGACGAAAAAAAAAAAAAAAATTCTGCTGCTCGACAGGAATCAAATAGATCTATTTTATAGGCTATAATTCCAATTCTAGATCAACCTTTTTCGTGTTTTGTGATCATATTCCAATTGGATTTACTTGTGACCAAGTTTGGCAAGTATAAAATTTCGATCAAATACTCATGTTGTTTCTTGTTTGATCTCAACGGCACTTTAAATTTTTGTATATATTCAACAGATATCGATTATTGATCTAGAAAACACGTGGGCTGTGTTCGCACAAAATCTAATGTACTGTCATGTATGCTCACCATTATTATAATACTTAATGTATTTGCTTTTATCTTCACAGACAACAAGATTGTGTAATCTAACACAAAGACTTGACTAATTTTGTATAGTTTATAAGATGTGTTTTAAAAGCATTTGAATAATTTCCGATTCCAATCGAATAACATACGGGATTAAAGTGACCTTCCAGGTGTCTCGTTTATCACGCCCTCTGGGTATTTTGTAACATTTAAGTTCTTCATCGAGACAACATTAGCCCTCGGGGTGTTTAATAATTTAAAAACTGTACTCATACATGCCATATCTCCCCCTGGAAACAGAATCAGCCTTAGCCCTCTGGGCATATCAAGGACGTACCTTGCACCTTTATGTACTATATTTCGGCCCTTGGGGTGTTCAACATCAATAAATAAATAAAATAAATAATATAACATTTTAAAAAATAAATAAATAAATAATATAGACGAAAAAGAAGAAGAAGAAGAAGAAGACTGCATTTTGGGTAAACCCTCGGGGACAAATTAGCGCTTTTGGGGCCACTACTTGTTACATGATGTCGGATATTACGATAAGGAGACACTTTCAGTGCATGCGACCTCTGACGAGAATGCACCCTCTGCCATAAAAAAGGCAACGGCCAATAGTGCCGACGTAGAACAGATCCTATTAGAAAACAAAAGGGCTATGACAGAAATGCTTAACTGCTTAAATTCTTTTAAGGGAAAAAAGCGTAAACGACCTCGCTCAAAATCCTCCACCTCAGCTTCATCCTCCTCTTCCTCATCCTCGTCATCGGATGAGGTGGGTGCTCTATCTTCTCACCATAAATCCCACTCTTCCCATCGCCAACCAACCCCCACCCAAAAAGGGAAGAGAAGAATACGAGGCGTAACGACAACCATGCATTGTAAATCACGTCGCCGCTTCTTTTCCTCTGACACAACCAATTTAGAGGAAAGACTCTTGTCTCGTCATGAGAAAGCAGGGCCCTCGGGGTCAACTGGTTCAATCGAACAAAAGAGTACGAAAAGTGCGAGCGATGAAGCACATCGCTCCCTATTCAAGGCGGCGGGGGAGGAATTTGAGGAAGATAATGAGACCTCGGGTCCTGTCAGTGCCGACCTATCCTCCTTCATCAATAAGGTCTTCACAAAGAAAACCAAAGTTGAAAAATTGAGAGATAAAGCGAGTGCACTCAAGCGGCCAGAAAACTGCCCTCACCTCGCTACTCCCCTCACTAACCCAGAAATCTGGGCGGTGCCAAAAAGCCATGCCAAAAGAAATGACTCTGAGCTAACAGCTATTCAGAGTTATGTGGGGAAGAGCGCAGTGGCGATCGCGCAATGTGCGGATGCCCTTGCCGCCACCCATCCAGGGGAGACAAAAAACTTGATTGATGCACTTACCCTTCTAGGCTATGCCCACCAGTGCCTCACCCTACAAAGGAAAGACCATCAGAGATATGCACTGCCGTGGGATATGCGAGGCATATGTGACCCCTCGGGGGAAACGCACACCTCCCAATACCTTTATGGTGATGACATCAGAAAAACAATTTGGGAAGCTTAAGACACCAAACGCCTTACAACGAGCCTACGAGCCGATAACAGGGCTTATAAACACAAGAAGGGAGAAAAGTCTTTTTTAGGCGAGCGACACTTCCACCCTTACCGGAGTTTCAAGATGAAGAACACAGAGTCTCGCTACAACAAGGGGAGAAAACAATCCCATCAGTGACGGTAAGACAACTAACTTCAAATAAGCCGCTTAACCTGGCCTCACTCAGCCATAAACCAGAGGACTTCATTGCCGGGCAACTAGCTAAGTGCAAAAACGAAAGGTTAAAAATAACTCCAATTAATCAAAAGCACCTACATTGAATTTGAGGACTTCATGCCAAGTTGCGCAGGTAGAGATTCCCTGTATACGACAGATAAAAAGATAGTAAGCGCTGTTGATCAAGAAATCGATAAATTGTTAACCCAAAAAGTACTCATTAAATCTGATTATGAAAAGGGTGAATTTGTTTCAGACATATTTACTAGAATCAAACCAGATGGTTCTATTCGGCTGATTTTGAATCTTAAAGGCCTAAATAAAAATATTCATTACAAAAAATTTAAAATGGAAACATTTAAGTCTGCTCTTGCATTAATTACTCCCTCGTGTTGGATGGCCAGTGTGGACCTTGTGTCTGCTTATTACTCTGTTCCCATTGCAGAGAAGCACCAAAAATTCCTAAAGTTTAGAGGTCAGAGGTATTCTTTTACGTGCTACCCAGATGGCATGAGCCAAGCACCCAGAAACTTCACAAAAATTATGAAGCCATTATACGCTTACCTTCATGGTTTAAGTCATATCAGTACAGGCTATATTGATGACTCTTTGTTACTCGGTAACAAAAGAGGAATATATCGCTGATGTCTTGGACACAATTCACTTGCTAGACTCACTCGGTTTTACAGTCCATCCAGAAAAATCAGTTCTCAATCCTACTCAATCAATTAGATATTTGGGGTTCATTATTGATTCTTGCGCTATGAGCGTATCATTAACAGATGAAAGAAAAGTCAAACTAAAAGAACTCTGTTCTAAAACTCTCAAAACTAAACAACTCACAGTAAGAGAGTTAGCGTCTTTAATAGGAACATTGGTTTCTATGTTCCCCGCGATAGAGTATGGACCATTATACTATAGGAACTTAGAAGAAGACAAGAAAATAGCTTTAAAATTGAGCAAGGGAAAATGGGATCGAACAGTGCATCTGAGTCAAGTATTAATTGAAGATATTAAGTGGTGACTCTCCCACATTGATAATGCATC
>BLXT01006160.1:281183-292766 GCA_019648995.1 Plakobranchus ocellatus
CTCTCTCTCTCTCTCTCTCTCTCTCTCTCTCTCCTGTCAAACACTAGTAAGTCCAATTAATTTTACTTTTCTATGGATCTACATTTGTATCTATATGCTCTAGTCCTTCTCTCTTGAATCATCTTAATTCAATTCAGTTTCAAAATAATCTGATCACAGAGATGTTAAATCAAAACAGACAGGCACAACACACATACTCTCTCTCTATCTGTCTATGGATTTGTCTCTCCTGTATACAAAACACATGGATCTGCTTTGAACCTGCTGAAGACAGAGGGAGTGTAGACCATGGTCCAGTGGATTCCTTCCCACATCGAGGTCCTCGGCAAAGAGATAGCCGACGGACTAGCCAACGAGGGAAGGTCAATGCCACAGCCACGGAAACCACTAAGCGTAGGCCCACACTGGAGGCAGCAGTTCACGTGTCCAACAATACGTGTTTTGAAATACTCTCTTTCTTTGATGCGAGCGCACACCAAGTCGGCAACTTGTCGGAGCGTCGGAGCTATCCTTTGTGTTTTACAGCCTGGTCTTACGTCAGTGACTCTGTTGGACGCTAGGTCGGTATTGCAACACGGCACCGCCAAGCTCTGGGGTGCCTCTCGGTTATCTAGGGATGAACGATTTCCCCGTTTTTATGAATCCTGCAAGGCGCGTGACTATCTGCAATGTATTCCAAGGAGTGATGCTGTACAAATCGTTCGTGCAAGAGCGAAACATAGGCTCCTCCTAGCGGACCGAGCGCGACACGGTTGGTTGCGACTACTGCCTGTCGTCTTTGCGGGGAACGAGAAGAAACGATTAAGCATGTCTTGTCCGAGTGCCGGGAAACGGTCGGTGACCGCCCCAGTGGATGGCCCGCCAAGCCCATGAACGAAATCCTCTGGTGCGGTGATCGAGTTGCCATGAGTACAGCAACAAAGATTATGCGGAAGTTCCTCCGAAGAGCCATGCGGTAGACGCGGAGACCAGGCACCGGCGTTTTACCTCAGAAAAAAAGGGCGGCCTCCACCAGCCCGAGAGCACAGCAAAGGTCCACACCGAGCGGGTGTCTTCTTTTAATACGGGAATTAGCTCTGGGGATTCCCCCGACTCGCTTCGCTTTCGATGAGGCCACGTGATAAAATTCCTTCGCTTGGTTTCGCCCGCTTCATTTTGCTTCCAATGTGGGTTTGGCATAAGAGGCCAGTCCGTTTGAAGACTGAAAAGTAAAAGAGGAAAGAATTGTCACGTCTGAATGTTTTTTTAGATTGACAGAGCAAGTAGATGCGAATCGAAAACTCGGGGATATATTAATTTTTTTTAAGTGTAGTTTATAGAGATCACTAGTTTAAAGGAATGAAAATAACAGTGGGTCAGCTTGCTAAATGGAAAATAAATAATAATCGTCTTATACCTTCAGAGAAAATAATCATCTTTTGTTCACGTATGTCTCGTATTCATTCCATGTTGGAAATCAAGCAGTGAACGAACTCCGCATAAGTTTCCGGTAAAAGCTTAGGGGACGAAAAACTAACTAAGCAGTGAACGAGCTCACTTCTGGTCAAGTGAAAGGGAGAAAACTTATACCTGAATTGAATGGAAAAGAAAAGGGAAGTAACCCAAATATTCCTTAACAATATCGTTTGCTGCTGAAGAATTTATAAAGATTCGTGAATATTTTAGAATAATTTTCATTATTCATTCTGTGTTTTCTATCTTACTTTTTTCAGCATTAATTAAGTGTTAAAAGCATGGATATTTGAATATTTATGAACTATTCTGTCCCTATTCTAATTCGTAAACTTCACGGTAAAGTTTGGTTCTCCATATGGGCACATATAATATTTATATATATATATACATTTATATATATATATATATATATATATATATATATATATATGTATGGGCACATATACACTTATAGTCAAGGCCAGTGTAAGATTGCTCCAAGCTCCACCGGGGCCTAAAGCCCGTAAAGCGACAGTGGCCCGCATATTTTATCGGTGAATGCCTCCTGGCATTATGCTTTGGATCAAGTGTGATTCTTCCCATTATGACGCCGAGAAATACACGAGTATCAATTTTTGGTCCGCTTGGCTGCCAAGAGAAGCCTTGTTGTACCGTGGATGAGACGTCTATGGACTACGAACACTGGCGCTCAGATGTTCAGCAATGTGGTGTCAGTAGGGTGGCCATCTCCTCGATCGTCCCAGAAAAATATGTAACACAGAATGATGTGCGATGGTTGGCTTGAGGCGCATGCCATCACCCATTTGGCTGTTCCTTTTTTTTTATTATGTCCCTTTAATCAGAGCTAACTATTTGGGTTGCTAATATAATGTGTGTGTATATATATATATATATATATATATATATATATATATATATATATATATATATATAGAGAGAGAGAGAGAGAGAGAGAGAGATAATTATACATATATAAAGTGATTTTATGAGAGTTATCTTTTTTTGCTAAACTAAACAGACATATGCGCTCAGTCTTTATGTTTGTGGTATTGAGATTTTCTTATTTATGAACATGATTATTGCCACAAAGTATTAGCTTGCTTTGTTCATTAATATGGGTAATTCAAGAGCAGCAAATTACACTTTTCTGGATTATTTTCAGTTTTAATTTAGATTGATGAATCAATTTGCGGGTGTTAGGTTTTCATTTTTTTCATTTAAAGTAGGGCATCTGGCTGGATCTGAATCATTGAAGGAACATAGCTGCAGATCTACAGAGAAACACAATTTAATTTGAGCCTCCTATTATTCCTTTCATATTAAGATATAAGGAGATTATAAATCTTCGCAAACTCGTTCAATGCTTTTGTTCTTGAAGAGACAAATCATTTGCCCGCAATGGTTTGTGCGTAACGTGAAAAAATTCAGTTTCATTTCGTCTCCTCTTTGAGACCTTAAAAGACATCTTCCATTAGATTATAATGAATTTTGATTGTTCAATAATAGTTATAGAATGAAGCAGATTGTAGTCTTACTTTTCAATATCCAATAAATGAAGTCATCACTTCTTTCAGAAAAAAGCTTAGAAATAGCTTCTTGGTTTGAATCGGACCGGCCTTTAATGGTGGGACTTATACCTACAGTTCTAGTATAAATTTGTCAGGCCAATTGCAACAAAAGAGTTCATAGTTTTAACTGTTTGAGATCTTGATTACCGGCAAATTTAACTTAGTTTTCTTAACCACTACTGAAAAAAAGTATGCGAAATATAAAACACATATAGCTTTTCAACAGGCGATAATTCTGTCTATCTTTCGCGAGCCCTTATATCCCTCGGTTTTACTTCCATACTGGATAGTGAGAGCGAGAGGTGAAGAGTCTGATTACATCTTCACTATTTGCAAAGTCTTCCACACATTGCTTTTACAATGTTCTAATTTATTTTCGTTATGTTTTAGTTGTTTCAAAAAAATGGAACTATATGAGATGAAAGTGAGGTTTTTTTGGGGGTTTTTTTTTTTTTGGTTCTTTTTTTTTTTTTTTGTAAATAAGGCGGTGTGTGTTTGTGTTTTCCTCCTATTTCTATTCATGAAATAAACTTTTAGTCCAAAACTATGAAAAGCAAGAAACTTTTTGGGGGTTTTGACGTGGTTTGGTTTGTTTTATGTGCATATATCTCGTGGCAGAAGAGTCCCTGCAGACTCACAGTGGCTCGCTAACGAAAATGCTAATCTTCCCCCCGCGCGCCTTAATTTAATTTGATGCACCTGGGTTCAGCTTAATGGTTTTTTGTGTATAGCCAGTCCATAACAAGGTGATCTTAGGATTTCAGGCCACTGTCAGACTAGGGCGTCGGTAGCTGGGCGACTCTTCGCAACCGAGAAGTTTAACATTAATTTCTTTAAAAAAAGAAATCATGGTCTCTGAAATAACTACCAGCACTTATTGAAAAAATATGTTTATGAAATGCGCCTTAAAAAGTTAAGCCTCCCCTCCTTGTTGGCGAAAATTCGCTGTTTGCGTGAAATTTCCGATGTGAGTTATTTGCTCATTCCTGCCGCGAAGTACACCAGCCTGACGGGAGTCAAAAGAAAGACATCACAAAGGTGGTGAGCGGGCTCGGTCAGGGAATATGAGTGACACAACAATGAGATTGAAATTTGAGTTGAGAAAAAGCAGTAGACTTATATAAAAAGTTTAATTATATCGTCTCGTTGCGAGCTTCTACTAAGTCCCAAAGTAGACAAAAATGCTGAGTGATAAGGCACAACAGAAAAAGATGTAGGAATAATCGTGCGAAGAGAACCTCTTTTCTATTTGTTATATTGCAGTCAGTTTGCTCTGTATTGAAGCCAAAGCGCAAATTCAATTATTGCGTGGATCAAGAACAAAAGAAAATAAAAGACAAAACCAGCAGATGAAAATTCTAAACAAAATGAAAACTAAAATAAATTAAAACAAAAAACAAACAAAAAACTGGAAAAAAAAAAATAGTCAGAAGCTATTAAGGAGCATCTAAAAGGAAACCGCACAACCAGGGTTTTCCCGTAAAACATGCATGAGAAAGACATTAAAATGTAATACCAAGAATTATCTACTGTACTACTAACTTATGATGCAATTCGTAAAATGTGTAAGAGTAAAGTCGAAGAACTCAAATCTTTATAACATAGACTAGCCAAAACTTCTATGACATCCGCTCTAAAGTTTTTACCAATTAATCAGGAAATATTATAGTAAGCATAATTATGCAGCTTAGCATAGTGGAATGGCTGCGCATCTATAAAATCTTAAAAACACGTCCGCAGCGACCAGGCATGTCCTATTCTGTGATAAATTCTTATGCAATGTATTATCATTAAATTACAATGTATAACGAAATTCCTTTAGCCTAGAAGGCCTAGCATTATTATGTAATACCATTCTATCAAGTGTGCGGAAGGCACTTACATGAACCACCATTGGTCAAGGCTCATTCAAATAATGAAGAGAACTGTAAAACATGAAAAGAAAATTACAATAGTAATATACTTCATCTTTATATGACTGTACTGGAGCAACATAGTGTATTTAAAATTAATCATAGATTAATTTATGCAGCACGATATTTTAATTGTCTAGCACAAGGGCGAATCAACAATTATATCAGCCAAGGATAAACATAAAAAAAAAGAAAAACTCTCAGCCAAAAAGCATCACAATTTATAAAAATTAATTATAGAATAGACAGACCCTTTATACCAAGTATATAACGTAGGATAACGAAATAACTCTGCATTATCTGCCGCTCTTAGTGAGCATACATTAAATAAAATAGCTTCAGCTGCTTTTGCTACTACTCCTCTTTCCAATAATATCACCATAACTGAAACTTAGTAATTCTACTACTACTACTACTACTACTACCACTACTACTACTACTACTACTACTACTACTACTACTACTACTACTACTACTACTACTACTACTACTACTACTACTACTATTTAACGTCATCATGTTCATTACATTGTTATCGTTAGCGCTATCATTATTATTATTATCGAAATCATAATTGTGATCATCATAAGCATTACTGCATTTAAGGAACCATCGAACTCTCCCAAGAAAATAATGCTAGCGGGAAGATAGTCAAATGAGAAACACAAGATCTATTAGTAGGCGACAAGCCCGTACAAACCAAAGAGAATATACTGTTTTAACATCATAGTAAAGTTACACTTACAAAATAGTAATGATGATCTGGCAGTCTGCTACAAGTCTTGTTTTACAATATTTTCGAGCAAAGTTTCGGCTTCACAAGGTTAGGGCAAGAGAAAGGGGTCTTTCCAGCGCGCATTAAGGCTCCCAAAGGCTAGATGCAAGACTTCGGATTCAGCACGGCCTATATTAGTGCAATGGTCAAAGCATCAATGGAATACGTAGTCTCGGAGATAAGAATCTTCTTAACTAAAAGACATTAGTGTAAACAATAAAAAGAAAAATGCTACTGCAACAAATGTGGCGTCGGGCACTTGACAATCAAATAAATGATTCTCCCAGACTAGAAATTCTGCAAACGATTCTTTCGATCAGTGGTGCCACAAGGTACATCTTTTCACAGAAAACCTCACTATTTGGGCTTATTGGAACTCGACCTATTATTTTATCCCTCTCTGCAACCGATGCAGACAATTATTGTCTTATTCGGACAAGAAGAATGTCTCGAGCACTAGAACTACAAAACAGAGTCACCAAGTGAGCGCACCTACTAACCCAGTAATTATGTATGCCACCCGATATTATTCATTTCTAACTGGGTCGCCAAGCGAGCGCATTTGCTGGCCTAAGAGCTATGTAAGACAATAGGCAATACCTTCGAGAAGGTAAGGTTGAAAGGGAGAAAGTCACTACATTGCAATTTGCAAACCTGCGAACCAAGAAACTACGAGGGTGGGGTTGTCAATAGAGGGATGGGATGAAAAGAAATCGCTATTTTTTCCCTTTAAGTGACAGACAGAGAACATGGTAAAAATTAAGATGAATTAATAAATAAATAAAAATAACCTTCAGCCAACACCTTTAACTATATAAATACCTTTGTATAATGATATATTTATATATATCTTTTTCTTCCTTTATTTTTAATGTACTTTCCCCAGGTGTCTTTATTCTTTCTATCTTTCCCTCACTTCCAAACGTGTGAAGTTAGTGGTGGTGTGCTCAGCTATTTAGCCCAGAAATTTTCAGACTAGTTCATGTAAAAAGTAAACCCCACAAACGCTGCATCCTGCGAAGGTTAAAAAAATTGAATTAATCTAAAACTGGATGCACTGTAATCCATATCATAAATAATGTAACACATAAGCCATTCTACGTAATGCGATCAGGAGAAAAAGTCTCGCTCTATGTTTACGGCAAATCTTTAGTTTAAAATTTAACAAACAAAGAAAGGTAATACCTGGTGCAACAATCACGTTCATGTATTGTGATTTCCGCTCACGGAAAAGAGAAACTCTAAATACCAGAAACATAAAGACTGAATTAAATCACTCGCTTCCACAAATCATACAGCAGTCATAAAAACATTTAGGAAAGAGATCATCGCGCTGGCATTCTGATTTCTCTTACTTTGAAGATGGACTTTTGCTAGCAACACAATAACTTTATCTCTAATTTTTTAGAACAAGCAAAAATCAATAGCTGATATACGAAGACAGCTTGAGAACTGTAAAGAGTTGGTTATAAAACTGAGTGTAGGGTAAACAGTATCAAAATAATATTCTCGTGTAGAATAAGCGATAGAAGAGAAAATATACGACTTGTCCAACGAATTAGCTGAGACGCCCCAAGAGCGGCAGGAGCTTAAATATTAGGAGCAGTTAAAAAACGGACTTGGTAGGATTAGAGTGCAATAGTTAGATCGAGCGTAAAGTAGATTGAAGAGGGTGAGGAAAATACCAAATATTTTCTTAATTTGGAAAAGAGTAGAACTGAAAATATCACTGTCAAAAAGGTAAACATTGAAAGCAGGGGCACGGTGGGCAACGCGTCTTAGGTTTTATCAGAAACACAAAATTCCTAATATAAATTTAAAGTAATCAGTTTATGAGGAGCTCGAAAAATTAAACCCTTGTTTAAATGGAATAAACCATCAAAACTATTAAACGAGGAAAAAGGAACTTTGTGATAGTGAGATTACTATAGAAGAGCTAGGTAAAGCATAAAACTGCTTAACAATGACTTTCTTTCAGGGAAGAATGGTAAAACAATGACATTTTATAAAATGTTTTCGCACCTGTCTAAAAGAATGAATGCTATGTGGAATCATTGGAGCAAAAGCACTCGTGGAATAATTACATTGATTCATGAATGAAACAACACTAAGCGTGAGATCTAATGAACTGGAGACCTGTTAGCGTAGGCCCACACTGGAGGCGACGCGACTTGTCATGGCCAACTTGAAGCACTGATGTCGTAGTGCGCTACCCACCGACAAGTTAGCGTAGGCCCACACTAAAAGCGACGCGACATGTCATGGCTAACTTGACAGACTGATGTCGCAGTTACTGTGCGCTACCCACCGACAAGTTAGCCTGACAATTTGCGTAACAAGACTGGCCTTGTGTGTCGCGCGGCAACGGTCAATGGAATTATGCGTAGTCAGGTAACGGCACCTCCCTTTCCCTTGTCCAACAGAGTCACTGACGTAAGACCAGGCTGTAAAACACAAAGAATAGCTCTGACGCTCGGACAAGTTGCCGACTTGATGTGCGCTCGCACCAAAGAAAGAGAGTATTTCAAAACATGTATTGTTGGACACGTGAACTGCTGCCCCCAGTGTGGGCCTACCCTTAGCCTGGTAATTTGCGTAACAAGACTGGCCTCATGTTTCGCGAGGCAACGATCAGTAGAGTTATGCGTGGTCACGTAATGGCACCCCCCTTTCCCTTATCCAACAGAGCCACTGACGTAACACCAGGCTTATAAAACACAAAGGATAGGTCCGACACTCCGACAAATAGCCGACTTGGTGTGCGCTCGCCTCATAGAAAGAGAGTATTTCAAAACATGTATTGTTGGACACGTGAACTGCTGCCTCCAGTGTGGGCCTAAGCTTACTGTGCGCTACCCACCGACAAGTTAGCCTGATAATTTGCGTAACGAATCTATATAACAATATGAGCAATAGGCTAGCCTCATGTTTCGCGCCGCAACGGTCAGTAGAATTATGCGTGGTCACGTAATGGCACCCCCTTTCCCTTTTCCAACAGAGCCGCTGACGTAAGACCAGGCTGTAAAACAAAGGATAACTCTTACTATAGCGACTTTTCGCTACAGATCTGGTTAGAAGATCCCAAGAAGCTATTTCCAAAGGCTAAAGTGTTTAATCAATTCAGGAAAAGCAAATTTCAAATCATATTAGACTATTAGATGATGTACTAATATATGTGAATGCTGAGAATATCGATGGGTTAATCGCGTCACTAGACAACTAAAAAGCTTTTGATACGTTAAAAAAATCGAAGTTACTTTCAATAGATTTAATTTTGGGCTGACGTTTAATATTAATTATATTCAAACTAGACTAAGCAACATGCAAAGTGTTTATAGTAACGACGAGTGGCTGTCTCACTGTTTTGACACAGAAAGTTGTGTCAGGTGTCAGACAAGGATGTTGCATAAGTCGCCTATTATTTGTGCTAGTTGTAGAAACGTAAGCAATAAAACTATGAAATAAAAAGGAAATTAAATGTATTCTCCAAAAGGCTTCTGTTCAAGACGCGCTAAAACTCCTCTGGCGACATGATATTATTTATAAAGGGAGAGAGTGACTTGTCCTTCGGAACGCTCTCAAAGACATAGATCAATTGTTAAAAAATCTCCAGGCTTATGCTTAATACAAAACAAATCATTAGGGATATGTGTTGGGACATTAAAAAATAATCAAGGCAGAAAAAAGGAATTAGATAGCTAAAGAAAGGAGATAATATTAAAGTTTTAGGCATTTACTTTAACGCATTGATATAACACATCTTGAATCCCAGAAAATTGGATTGAAAAACCAAAGAGTATAACAGCGACCGTGCAGAGATAGTAAATCGTAACTAAACATTAAACAGAAAAATTATCGTCTCTAAAATGTTTGTTTTTTTTCGGAAATGAAGCTCTACCTAAGGAAGCATTGAATGGAATAGAATTGTTTTCAAGTCCTATTATGGTAGAAAAACACATTCAGAAAAGAAGGTCTTTGGAAAAGTGAAAAAGGCCATAATATTATAGAATACCTAAAGATGGAGGACTAGTAGAGATAAGTGTCAACGGCCGACTAAAGGTATTTCTTATAAAGTGATTTGGTAAAGTATGTTTGCTAAACGAATATAACAATATGAGTGAGCAGTAGGCTAGCAACTAATTTTTGTAAAAAAATAGCAAGTTTTAAATATTTGATCAAAGCAAGCATAAAATTCGAGGACATTCGAAAAATGAACTTTAGAATTTGTAAAAGTGTCGTGAAAACCTACCTTAATGTTGATAAACACAAGCTGAAGTAAGTCAAACAGGTGACCTATTCGATATAATGAAAGAACTTATACACAAACGGAGCAAAAACAAACGTGGTGGAAACAAATGCAACTCAGCATCGTAACAATATAGAAGAAAGAAGAGAGATGCAAATAATAATTTAGACCTATCTCATGTTCGTGTTAAAATTGACCAGGAAGACGTGAACAACATGATTAAGTCTAGGTTAAAAAAAAAAGAAAGAGAGGAGGGAGAGAAAAAAGAGAAGAGAAAGGAGAGAAAGATCAAGTGAGAGACTGAGAGAGCGGTAGGCCATATGAAATGAATACCGTTAGCCCTCCTCATGACGTTGAATTAATAAAGAGAAACTTACCACTGAAATCATATATTTTTTTGAAGATAGGCGTCGATAACCCATATTAAAAGATTTTCTAATAATAACAAGACTGCTTTAATCAGTATTTGAGTACCCTTAAGGCAGTACTCAAGATGAATTATCTCGTGGTGTAATTTTGAAATAATTTTCCTTGCTGCTTTGTACGCGTTTATGTTATAATATATATATATATATATATATATATATATATATATATATATATATATATATATATATATATATAGCGTGTGTGCGTGTGTGCAAAAACTTTTCAGGAGAAGAGCAAAAAATGTTTTCTTTTGTGCTTTATTTCGGTAATCTAAATTATTGATTTTTAGGTAAATGAGATTGAAGTAATTTTACCAAACAATAGAAAGCTTTTTGGGTTAAATTACATTTTTTAGAGATATTAAACATAATAAAGTATATTTTGCCAAGATAACCACCTGGAGAATCTGTAGTATGTTGAGACAGTGTATGAAAGTTGCAGTTTCGAAATAGATGTAGTCTATCAGCTCCTAAAGGATAAGTTGATAAAAATTCTTTTAGCAAATATAAAATAGCTGTATATTCTTTTAATTCGCCTTTCTCTTATTGATGTTGGATAGGAAGAGTATACCATAGGCGCCAAGAATATTCTGTGTATTTGTGAAAATAACAGTTCACATGAAAAAAGAGTGTGACATTAAATGAAGTATATTTTAGATATAACATAAAGAAAAAATCGAACTAAAATAAAACTAAAATGAACTAAAAAAGAGCAACAACAATAACAACAACAGCAACAACAACAGCAACAACAAAAACATCGAACCAGTTAAGACTTAGAACTACTATGAGGTCTTGAACCATCAAGCACTCCTCTGCAAACGGCTGTACTCTGACTTCAGAGACACAGATACTTTAATTTTTAAAATGACGACGACGATGATGATGGGGGTGGTGGTGCTGGTGGTGCTGGTGATGGTGGTGGTAATAATAATAAATAAATGCTGATACAGCTTTCTCGAGAGCTTGGATTTGATCTAAAGCTGTATTTGACAAGAATGTACTATGCCGTACTGATTTATCTATATTTATCATCATCATCATCATCATCATCATTATTATTGTTATTATTGTAAGGGTGACTTTATTTTCCCGAACTGACCAGGGGCGGTAAGCAACTGTTTATGACGATTTGAGGTCAAGTCAAAACTTAGTTAAGTTGTACGTGGTAAGTCGTATTCAAGAAAGACAATGTGCC
>BLXT01006160.1:342477-344977 GCA_019648995.1 Plakobranchus ocellatus
CTATCTATCTATCTATCTATCTATCTATCTATCTATCTATCTATCTATCTATCTATCTATCTATCTATCTATCTATCGCGAATAATTTTTCTTTCTCATCCTCACTCTTTTTCTTTGTCTCTGTATCTATATCTATTTGCCATCTTCGTTTGTCTGTCTATTAGCCCACCTTTTGATTTTCATCAGCTATGTAAAAAAAGAAATGCCACGACACTCCCTTTAATTCTCTTACAAGTAAGGCTACATCATTTTTTTTTTTAATTCAATGTTTTTTGCTTTTTTGTTTTTGAGAAGGGAGAAGAAGTTAATTTAGCTTTACTCAAAATTATGAGCAGATGAATAGGTGGATTGATAAGCAAATTGGAATAATTTATATATACACATAATATATGTATATATATACTTTATATAAGATATGTTGGCGCAGATTCAGATTTTGTACCTAGATCTAGATCTGCGCGTTTGTTTTCTAATAGTGATCATGAATAAAACATAATCACGCTCAATATATTTAACATAATTTATAAGTTTAAAGTGTTTTAGCAGTTGACGCTGGAGTGTCAAAAAGTATTTTAGCAGTTGACGCAGGAGTGTCAAAAAGGTTAAACAGAAGAAATAGATCTAATAGGAAGTTGAAATCATACACTAGGCTCAATTTTGTAACACGCAAAAATAGAGTAAGTCAAGCGAGAGGCCTCCTCTGGCCCACGTACAAATGGGGTGTCGACCACGGGACGCCGTGCAAGCATAAAATGTAGGCCTGAAGAAAGAGTCTGAGTATCTTTACGAACTGTATAGTCTTTGCCTATACTGCGATTGCCTTCAATCTTTCCAGTAATTGCTAAGTTTTCTAAACCCTTGTATCAGCAAATAAGGCCTTAAACTGTGGTTGCCTGTGCCTTATGGTTTCAATGAATGATCGCTCGAAATTAGCCTCTTTCAGTACCAATTCACTGGTTTTTTTTTCCTGTCCATGACATCCTCATCATTCTTCTGATAAACCGCATCTCTACTGCTTCCAGTTTTTTTTTCTCTCTTCCTTTGTTTATTCTCCAACACTCACTACCATACAAAAGTACTGACCATAGATATATTTTAATTACTTTTATCTTGGTTTTTGTACTTATGTTTTTATTTGCTGGTATTGGTTTCATTTTTTAGAATGCATCTTTAGCCATGGCTATTCTTTTATTTATTTTCACTTGTGCGTCTGCCATCTGAAGTTATCAGGTAACCTCGATATTTGAATTTTGTAACTTGTTTGATTTTTCGCCTTTGCTAACGAGATTGCACTTGGCGTTACAAGATTTCTTCAAAATGACGCGCATTCCGTTTTCTTTACAATCAAAGACAGGCCCATTCTTTCGCTCACTAAAACTACAGTATCTAGAAGTTTTTGGAGTTGCTTGCCAGATTCTGCTATTAAAACTGTATCATCTGCATACCTGAGATCATTAAGATTCTTTCCATTTATTTCTAAGCCCGAAATACCATCAAGATTCCTTAACATTATTTCACTATATAGGTTAAAAAGATCAAGAGACATTACACATCCCTGCCTCACATCTCTTTTAATGGAGTTGAAGTCATTATGATCTTCTACAATTCTTACAGATGCAGTCTGATCCCAGTATAAATTTCTAATTACTCTCAGATCTTTCTCATCGATGTCTAATTTTTCTAGCATACGAACCTTCTCTATATGCTTTACTTTGTCAAAGGCCTTAGAATAATTAATGAAACAGAGGTGGAGGTCTTTTTTAATTTTTATACATCTTTCCATATGCATAAAGACAAACTGTTTCGGAGATATTTCTGGTCTTAGACTCTTGCGCATTCTATAGAAACGCGTAACAGGATTTTTGTAAACTGGCTCGTTCAACTGATTGTTCTATGAAGTTCATTCTGTGCTCCTGGTGTTTTAGGCAGCACTATAAAAACAGATTTACAAAGATCTTCTGGAATTTTACCGCAATCGTATATTGCCTTGAGAAGTTTTGTTGTTTAGATCTATTCCTAAATTATCTAATGCTTTAATTATTTCTACTAGTATTATATCTGGTTCTGTGGCCTTTCCATTTTTCATTTTCTCTATTGCTGCTTCTATCTGTTCTTTAAGGATACATGGGCCTTCTATGTTTTTCTCTATTTGGGAATTTTTGCACCTATCATCTTTATAAAGATCCCAAACACACTGTGACCATCCGTTTAGTATTTCCTTCTTTTCCATTAAAATTCCTCCGTCTTTTCATTTGATGCAGCTAGGCTACTGCATTTGATTTTCTTACCTCTGACGTTTTTTTTTTATTTTACCATGCATGAATTTGCAGTCTACTCGTATATTTAGTTTTTGTTCTATTTCCTGACATTGTTGATGGTTCATTCATCTTTCGCCGTGTTGCATTATATTTCGATTTTTCTGGTTCAGTCTTTGTATTTGGCTTCTACATTTTTTTTATTTGCTCCTTTATTCCATCAAGTATTTCTATGTTTATCCATT
>BLXT01006160.1:349977-355056 GCA_019648995.1 Plakobranchus ocellatus
CACGCGCGCTCTTTCTATCCTCTGAATCACGGTTTTATGATTTCACTCACCCGATCGTAGAACAGGTTATACAAGGTTATACTAGTTTACAAAACCCGAGTCCCCAATAAGTAAAATGAAGTTACAAGGCTCATCTACTTAAGAAAATATTAGAATTTTTTTTCAAATAATCAAAATGTGCACAATCAACTACTATTATGCCGAAGGACGCGTTTTAAAGTTCGCCAGTTGTTTTGATCTAGATCAAAAGGCTCCTGATCAATCGAGATCAACATCAACCTACAGATCTTGCAAAATTTGTGGTAAAGAACACAATAGACGATAGTTTGCGGCATTGATTTTGCGAAAGGAAAAATTGGAAATTAAGGGACTGGGACTTGAACCCCCACCAGGGACAGAGTCTGCTGGGGGCGTACCCTGCCAGTTTGGGGTATACCCAACCAATGCACAAACCCACGAGCCGCCGTTGATAATAATGATTCATTCACACATTGCTATTCTAATGATTTTACCTATTCATTAAAAAGCTAATGATTTAGGGTTTTCCCACCAATAAACAGCTCGATCGATGACATCTTCAGTATATTTTTAGGATTTTTGGTCTCAGTCAGTTCAAGCATTACTCTCAGGATTTCTATCTAGAGACAGCGAACCTCGCAGATTCCAGTGGGAGTCTGCCAACCCAAAGGCCACCAAAGCTTAAGTAATTAGTCATAACAATAGTTAGTTTCAAAGAAACCAACGAGTTCACTCCTTTGATTGCCTCAGATTTCAAGCCGTATAGGGGCGTCTATTTCTGGAAAGCATTAAGCGTTGGTGGCGAAATGCGCGAAATGCCTGGCAGACCCGTCCTAAAATCCTATGTCACTATTGATACCATGATCTGCCAGGGGCTTAAAAGTCTGAGATCATCTTGCTATGGGCAAGCAATATTCCCCGACACGTTGTGCACAGCAAGAAGTCTGTGTTCTCAAGTTTATTTTGTAGATTACAGAACTGTTGTTGGAAATATGCTGAAAAGGTTATAATATTGTGAAAAGCATTGAAAACTGTATTCAGTTAAAAATAACAACAAAGATATCATTTGTCTTTTTTTGTATGTCGATTGTTTTTTTCAATTAAAGTTTTCACTTTTTGGTAATCTTAGCCCTAAAAGTATTTATATATATAGGCCCTATATATTCAATTCATCCTCTCGGAAATCAAAGATTTCACAAGCCTGTAAGAAAAATTTGCAGCAGTTGTCTTTTGGCGCTTTTTTGTGTTATGAAAGTAGGGTTACCTTTTCACGCTAATGCTGAGGGGACTGAGAAAATCCTATATAAGCGCCATGCATCGAAGGGAATATGAACGGATCTATCAGAGTTATGTACGGACTCGCGGCCTCATGATCGATTACATAAGTCAAGGCATAAGAACCTCAATACAGCTTAAATATCTGAAGAGAATAATATTTTCGCTTTAACATTCAATTACAGAGATGTCGGTGACACATAGATTAGCGAATCCGACCTGAGATCTGCAGGGACCCTTCTGTCGCAGGTTTGAGCCCCCCTACCGGCGCCCTGGCCTGACAGAGGGCCTGAAAGCCTGATATCACTTTTTTGTGGACAATATATATAAAAAATTAAACCATTCAATTACACATTGATTGCTTTGATACTGCAAGGCATTTCAAAAAGTTTTGTAACACAGCGCTAGATGAAATATAGTTTCCTTAGAAATTTGAATAAATAAATAGATATCTAAATATACACATAATAAAGTAAAATAAAATAAGATAAAATGATCTCATCAACAAGAAAGAACAAAAAAATAAAAAAACTGTAAATCAAAGGGAAGTAAAAATATCAATATTATCTTATGTTACTTATAATCATTCGTGCCCCTTTGTGAAACACGGAGATCTTACTCTAACATCGTGGTCCGCCACGCTCTAAAATTATTTAGATAATCATCATCATCAGGTACCTTGTCTGGAACAGACATTGGCGATCATGTTCCTCCACTCATACCTATTCTCAGTTAACCTTATAAAGTTGTTATTGCTACCCTTGCCTATTGCCCATGACTTAAGATTTTCAATAAAAGTTATTCTCTGTCTACCTCTACTGCGCTTGCCTTCAAAATTTCCAGCGATTGCTAAGTGTTCTAAACCCTTATGTCTGCAAATGTGGCCTAAAAACTGTAATTGCCTCTATCTAATGGTTATAATTAGTGATCGTTCAATATTAGCCTCTTTCAGAACCAATTCAATTGACTTTTTTTCTGTCCATTTTTTTTCTGTTCTGATCATTCTTCTGATAAACCACATCTCTACTGCTTCTAGTTTTTTTTGTTTTTTTTTTTTATTTCTTTGTTTATTGTCCAACATTCACTTCCGTACAAAGTACTGACCATACATATATTTTAATTACCCTTATTTTGGTTGTCATACTTATGTTTCTATTTGCCAGTATAGGTTTCATTTTTTCGAATGTATCTTTAGCCATGGCTATTCTTTTACTTATTTCACTTGTGCATCTGCTATCTGATGTTATCAGGTAACCTAGATGTTTGAATTTTGTAACTTTTTTTTTATTTTTTTTTCGCTTTTGCTAACGAGATTGCACTTGGGGGTTAGAGGATTTCTTTGAGATGTCCATATATTCCGTTTTCTTTACATTCAAAGGCAGGCCCACTCTTTCGCTCTCTAAAACTATATGATCTCATATACAATAATAAATATAACTTTATGTTTTGTGATGAGAGTTAAATTTAAAAACACTAAATATTGTCGTTCAAGCTTGATTGAAATTATAGTTATGAGATGTAAGTAATGTGGCCAAAACATTTTACATGCACACAACGTTTGCTTTTCATTTTTCAGGAGAATATCATATGCGAATTTCGACATTGCGATGTTTTCAAAGTGACGGAAAAAGAATGCCTTTAATCAGCAAATATATCGCCTTATTTGTAAATGAGGAAAAGGTTGAAACTAAAACATGGGAGGACAAAAAAAAAATATTATATTAACCTACCATTTGCGTCACCTAGTCTTTCAAAAGTTGCTGCCTTAAAATAAGGGCAGTAATCCAGAAAATGTAAACATTCTAACTGTCAGTTGACAGTTTTGGGTTTGCCAGTTCTGTTAGTAAACTTTGTTTCTAATGTTTGTTGCAACCTACCCACAGATCTAGCTACTTGGATCAGTAATTAATTTTTTTAACCTTTTTTTTTTNNNNGGGGGGGGGGGGGGGGGGGGAGCATAAAAGAAGGTAGGCAGGTAGAACTGGGGCCTTCTAATGTGGCAGAAAAGTGCCTCGACCTGGCTATGGTTTAACGTCCTGTAAGTTCCAGGAGGATTTTATACCGAGAGAAATGATCACTTACACCAGGACATTACGACAGCTTACCTTCTGCAAATCTTTCTCTCCCCACTGTGCGGTAGACATAGAACATCGGCGCCTGCCTTCGGGCAAAAGCGTTTTACGCCTGCCCGTAGAGTGTAGCATCGAAAATCTACTGCGCGGTCGACATCCAATCAAGGATATTTCCTAAGAAAGTACAACTTAATTCATCTTTCTGTCGTGTCTCTAAAATCGTTCAACTAGGCTATGTTTCGCATTGTAATATTGGAAAAAACTCATTTTCTAAAATTAATTTTTTCGTCAGAATTAAGAAATTGGATTAAATTTTGGGTGGGTGTCCTTCTGATCTCCTTCTAGCGTTATTTCGTCTTATATAGTGACGCAGGTTTGAGCCACCGCCGCTGTAGCCCTGGCCTGACGGAGGGATTACAAGTCTAAGATCACCATGTTGCGAGCAGGCTTACACATACACCAAACCTCTGATGTATCATTTTTGCAATAGAAGAAGAAAAAGATGTGTTTAATTTGATTTGGCTTTTTGCATACAGCCAGTTCACAACAAGGTGATCTCAGGCTTCCAGACCCTCCGTCAGGCCGAGAAGCGTTCCTACATATATCTCAGGGCGGACTCGCTAGCCACTGTGTTACCGTCATGTCCAGAAGAAGAAGAAGGAGGAGGAGGAGGAAGGGGATGACTGTGTCTGATTGGAGGAAAACAAAAACAATTTTAGCACTTCAGTCAACGCAAAAGTATCTTGCTATTGCTGTGTCGCAATTTTTTTGCTTCCTAAACTTAGTCACTAAGAAAGGATTTTAAATAGGGCTTATAAAATTTCTTACACTCCACAAACAGTTATATCGTTGAGGGCTATTCACCGAGGTCTTGAACAGTTTGGATCAATGTTTCAATAGCATAATGTCTTAAAATTCATCGAATTTCACAACAATGTAAAGTACCTTTATACATTTTGTTTATGACTGTTGTACAAATCGCACACTCTACTGCACAGATAATCTCAGTCTTCACGATAGTTGAGGTCATCTGTAACGGGCGCGAACTCAAATCCACATATGATCCCTACAGAATTCACAATGGGTTCGCTAGTTCTGCGTTAAAGATCCTCCTTCTCTCCTTCCTCAGTGGCCTACTGGTAAACAAATTTTTCCTCAAGTCTTCATACTCTGTTTGCAGGTTTAGTCCGATTCTGGTGTCGACTCTGTTATAATTTTGAATCTCACGTGGTAGACTGCTGTCCGTTTGACTCGATATGTGGCTCATAAGCATAGGCCTATTATATTCTTGCAATTTGTGATTATCACTTCAATTAATTTCGGTCTGAAACTAGTCCTAGACTTATTTTATTTGAAATCATTGCACCTACAAAACAGGGGATCAAACTCCCCCCGCAGAATCGTATCTGGAATAGTCGGGCTCGGTGCCAGGGTTCAGTGCCGCCCAACCTAGATCCGGTCTCTTAGATTCTGCTCTAAACAAGTCTTGATCTCTACTTCATTCAGGTACCCAATAATGATCAGGTGAAATGTTCGTTTCAATAGTTTATTGGTGTAAGAGATAAAGATTGGTAGATTCAGATGGTGATTAATTGGTTTAATGAGGATATATCTAAAAGTAATGCAACTGTCTCGTTACTTTTTAATACTTTTGTTCGAGATCTGCTTTGGAGGACTTCTCTCTCTCTCTCTCTCTCTCTCTCTCTCTCTCTCT